>JANJXV010001468.1:10000-118900 GCA_024803745.1 Megascapheus bottae
CTAACCCTAACCCTAACCCTAACCCTAACACTAACCACTAACCCTAAGCCTAACCCTCAACCTAACCCTAACCCTAACCCTTACCCTATACCCAACCCTTACCCTTAACCTCACCCTAACTCTAACCCTAAACCCAACCCTTTCCCCTTACCCCCACCCTAACCCTAACCTTAACCCCAACCCTAAACATAAACCCAACCCTAACCCAAACCCTAACCCTAATTCTAAACCTAACCCTAACCCTAACGCTAACCCTGACCCTAACCCTAACAATTACCCTAACCCTATCCCTAATCCGAACACTATCCCTAACCTTCACCCTAACCCTTTCACTTACCCTAACCCTAACCATAACCCTAAACCTAAACCTAACCCTAACCCTAACCCTAACCCTTACCCTTACCCTAACCCTAAAACTAAACGTAACCCTAACCCTAACACTATCCCTTAAACTTACCCTAATCCTAACCCTAACCCTAAAACTTACACTTACCCTAAACCTAACCCTTACCCTTACCTTAACCCTAAACCTAACCCTAACCACTAACCCTAACCCTAACCCTAAACCTTACCCTTAACCTAACCCTAATTCTAAACCTAACCCTAACCCTAACGATAACGCTAACCCTCACCCTAACCCTAACTTTTACCCTAACCCTATCCCTAACCCTAACACTATCCCTAACCTTAACCCTAACCCTTACCCTTAACCTAACCCTAACCATAACCCTAAACCTAAACCTAACCCTAACCCTAACCCTTACACTTACCCTAACCCTAAAACTAAACCTAACCCTAACCCTAACCCTATCCCTTACCCTTAGCCTAACCCTAATCCTAACCCTAAACCTTACACTTACTCTAAACCTAAACCTAACCCTTACCTTAACCCTAACCGTAACCCCTAACCCTAACCCTAACCCTAACCCTAAACCTTACCCTTAACCTAACCCTAACCCTAAACCTAACCCTAACCCAAAACCTAAACCTAACCCTAACCCTAACCCTAAACCTTACCCTAACCCTAACCCTAACCTTAAAGCTCACACCAAACCTAACCCTAACCCTAACCCTAATCCTAACCCTAATCCTTACCCTAACACTAAACCTAACCCTAACCCTTACCCTTTCCTTAACCCTAACCCTAACCCTAACCCTAAGACTTACCCTTACCCTAACCCTAAACCTAACACTAACCCTTACCTTTACCATAACCCTAACCCTAACCTAACCCTAACCCTTAACCTAACCCTAACCCTAACTCTAACCCTAACCCCAACACCTAACCTTAACCCCAACCCTAACCCTTACCCTTACCCTAACCCTAACCCTAACCTTAACCCTAACCCTAACAATAACCCTAACCCTAACACTTACCATTACCCTAACCCTAAACATAACCCTAACCCTAACCCTAACCCTAAGCCTAGCCCTGACCCTTACTCTAACACTAAACTTAACCCTAATCCTTACCCTAACCCTAACGCTAACCCTAACCCTTACCCTTTCCCTAACCCTAACACTAAACCTAACCCTAACCCTTACCCCTACCCTAAGCCTAACGCTAACCCTAATATTAACCCTAACCCTAACCTTAATCGTTACCCTAACCCTAACCCTAACCCTAAACCTGACCCTAACCCTAACCCTAACCCTTAACCTTACCCTAAACCTAACCCTAAACCAAACCCTAACCCTAACTCTAAACCTAACCCTAAAACTAACCCTAACCCTTACCCTTACCCTAATCTTACCCTAACCCTAACCCAAACATAACATTATCCTAACCCTTACCCTTACCCTTACTCTAACCTTAAACCTAACCCTAACTCTAACATTAACCCTAAACGTAACCCTTACCCTAACCCTAACCCCAAACCAACCGTAACTCTAATCCTAACCCTTCCCCTTAACCTAACCCTTACCCTAAACCTAACCCTAACCCTAACCCTAACCCTTAACCTAACCATATACCCAACCCTTACCCTTACCCTCCCCCTAACCCTAACCCTAAACCCAACACTTATCCTTACTCTCACCCTAACCCAAACCTTAACCCCAACCGTAAACCTAACCTTAACCCTTACCCTTACCCTTACCCTAACCCTAATCCTAAACCTAACCCTAAACCTAACCCTAACACTGACCCTAACCCTAACCCTTACCCTAACCCTATCCCTCACCCTAAACCTATCCCTAACCTTAACCCTAACCCTTACCCTTACCCTAACCCTAACCATAAACCTAAACCTAACCCTAACGCTAACCCTAACCCTAACCCTTACACTTAAACTAACTCTAAAACTAAAAGTATACCTAACCCTAACCCTAACCCTTACCCTTACCCTCACCCTAACCCTAACCCTAAACCTTATCCTTACCCTAAACCAAACCATTACTCTTACATTAACCCTAACCCTAACCCTAACCCCTAACCCAAACCCTAACCCTTAACCTTACCCTTAAGCTAACCCTAACCCTAAACCTAACCCTAACCCTAACTGTAAACCTAACCCTAACGCTAACCCTAACACTTACCCTAACCCTAACCCTAACCTTAAAGCTAACACCAACCCTAACCCTAACCCTAACCCTAACCCTACTCCTTACCCTAACCCTAAACCTAACCCTGACCCTTACCCTTTCCCTAACCCTAACCCTAACCGTAATCTTTAGACTTACCCTTACCCTTACCCTAAACCTAACCCTAAACCTAAAGTTAACCCTAACCCTTACACCTACCCTAACCCTAACCCCAACCCTAACATTAACCATAAACCTTACCCTTACCCTAACTCTAACCCAAACCCTAACCCTAACAACTACCATTACCCTAACCGAAACTCTAACCCTTAACGTAACCCAAAACCTAACCCTAACGCTAACCCCTAACCCTAACCCTAACCCTAACCGTAACCTTAACCCTAACCCTAACCCTAACCCTTACCCTTGCCCTAAACCTTACCCCAAACCTATTCCTAATTATAACCCTAACCCTAACCTGAACCCTAAACCTAACCCCAACAACTAACCCTAACCCTAAACCTAACCCTTACCCTTACCCTAACCCTAACCCTAACCTTAACCCTAAACCTAACACTAACCCTAATCCTAACCCTTACCCTTACTCTAAC
Source organism: Megascapheus bottae (assembly GCA_024803745.1). Lineage (NCBI taxonomy): Eukaryota > Metazoa > Chordata > Mammalia > Rodentia > Geomyidae > Megascapheus > Megascapheus bottae. The sequence continues at coordinate 13,135 of JANJXV010001468.1, forward strand.
CGTAAACCTAAACCTAAAACTCACCCTAACCCTAACCGTACCCTAACACTTACCCTAACACTAACCCTAACCCTAATCCTTACCCTAACCCTAACCCTAAACTTAACCCTTACCCTTTCCCTAACGCTAACACTGACCCTATCCCTAACCCTTACCCCAACCTTAACCTTAACCCTAACCCTAACATTAACCCTACCCCTAACCCTAACCCTTACCCTTACCCTAACCCTAACATTAAACCTGACCCTAACCCTAACCCTAACCCTTAACGTTACCCTAACCCTAAACCTAAACCTAATCATAACCCTAACTCTAAACCTAACCGTAACCCTAACCCTAACTCTTACCCTTACAATAACCCTAAACCTAACCCTAACCCTAACATTAACCCTAACCCTCATCCTTAACCTAACCGTAACCCTAACCCTAACTCTAACCCTTACAATAACCCTAACCCTAACCCTAACCCTAACATTAACTCTAACCCTTATCCTTAACCTAACCCTAACTCTAACCCTTACCCTTACTCTAACCCTAAACCTAAACCTAACACTAACCCTAACCCTAAGCCTTACCCTTACCATGAACCTAACCCTAACCCTAAACCTTACCCTTATCCTTAACCTAACCAAAACCCTTATTCTAACCGTAACCCTAACCCTAACCCCCAACCCTAACCCTAACCCTAACACTTATCCTTACCGTTATCATAACCCTAACCCTAAACTTAACCCTAAACCTAACCCTAACCCTTACCTTTACCCTAACCCTAACCCTAAACCTAACCCTAACCCTAACTCTAAACCTAACCCTAAACCTAACCCGTACCCTTAACCTTACCCTAACCCTAAACTTAATGCTAACCCTAACCCTAAACCTAACCTTAATGCTAACCCTAACCCTAATCCTTAGCCTAATCGTAACCCTAACACTAACCTTAACCCTCACACTAACACTAAGCCTAATCCTTACCTTAACAATAAACCTAACCCTAACTCTTACCCTAAACCTTAATCTTTCCCTAACACTAACCCTAACCATAACCCTAACCTTAACAGTAACCCTAACCCTAACCCTTACCCTAACCCTAACTGTAAACCTAGAACTAACCCTATCATTAAACATAAACATCACCCTTAAACTTACCCTAACCCTAACTCTAAACCAAAACTTAACACTAAACCTAACCCTAACCCATAACCCTAACCCTAACCCTAAACCTTACCCTTACCCTAACCCTAATCCTAACCCTAAACCTAACCCTAACCCTAACCCTTAGCCTAAACCTAACAGTTACCGTTACCCTAAACCTAACCAGAACCCTAACTTTTACCCTAAACCTAAGCATAACACTAACCCTTACCCTAAACCTAACCCTAACCCTAACCCTAATTCTTACCTTAACCCTAACCCTAACCCTTAGCCTAAACCTAAACCTAACCATAACACTAACCCTTACCCTAACCCTAAACCTAACCCTAACCCTAATCCTTACCTTAGCCCTAAACCTAACCCTTAGCCTAAACCTAACCCTAACCCTAACCTTAACACTAACCCTAACCCTAACCCTTACCCTTACCCTTACTCTAACCCTAAACCTAACCCTAACACTAAACTTAAACCTAACCCTAACTCTAACCCTTACCCTTACCCTAAACCAAAACCTAACCCTAACCCTAACTCTAAACCTAACCCTTATCCCTAACCTAACCCTAACCATAAACCTAACCCTAAACCTAACCCTAACACTAACCCCTAACTCTAACCCTTTCCTTATCCTAAACCTACCCCTAACCCTACCCCTAACCCTAACAGTTACCCTTACACAAACCCTAACCTTAATCGTAACCATCACCCTAAACCTAACCCTAACCCTAACCCTAACCCTTACCATTAGCTAACCCTAACCCTAACCCTAACCCTAACCCTAAACCTAACACTTACCCTTACCCTAACCCTAACCCTAACCCTTACCCTAACCCTAACCCTAACCCTAACCCTAAACCTAACCATAACCCTAACCCTAACTCTAAACCTAACCCTAACCCTAACCCTAACACTTACCCTAACCTAACCCTAACCTTAAAGCTCACACCAAACCTAACCCTAACCCTAACCCTAACCCTAAACCTAAACTTAACTGTAACCCTAACACCAACCTTAACCGTTACCCTTACCCTAACCCTAACCCTAAACTAACCCGTACACTTACCCTAACCATAACGCCAAACCAAAACCTAACCCTAACCCTAAACCTTACCCTTACCCTAACCCTAACCCTAACCCTAACCCTAACATTAACCCTAACCCTTATCCTTAACCTAACCCTAACCCTAAACCTAAATCTAACACTTACCCTTACTCTAACCCTAAACCTAAACATAACACTAACCCTAACCGTAACCCTAACCCTAACCCCCAACCCTAACCCTAACCCTAACACTTACCCTTACCCTTATCCTAACCCTAACCCTAAACTTAACCCTAAACCTAACCCTAACCCTTACCTTTACCCTAACCCTAACCCTAAACCTAACCCTAACCCTAACTCTAAACCTAACCCTAAACCTAACCCTTACCCTTAACCTTACCGTAACCCTAAACTTAATGCTAAACCTAACCCTAACCCTAACCTTAATGCTAAACCTAACCCTAATCCTTAGCCTAATCGTAACTCTAACACTAAACCTAACCCTCACCCTAACACTAACCCTAACCCTAACCCTAACTGTAAACCTAGCCCTAACCCTATCATTAAACCTAACCATCACCCTTACCCTTACCCTAACCCTAACTCTAAACCGAAACTTAACACTAACCCTAACCCTAACCCATAACCCTAACCCTAACCCAAAAACTGACCCTTACCCTAACCCTAACCCTAACCCTAACCCTAACAGTTACCCTTACCCTAACCCTAACCAGAACCCTAACTTTTACCCTAAACCTAACCATAACCCTAACCCTTACCCTAACCCTAACCCTAACCCTAATCCTTAACTTAACTCTAACCCTAACCCTTAGCCTAAACCTAACCCTAACCCTAACCTTAACACTAACCCTAACCCTAACCCTTACCCTAACCCTAACTGTACACCTACCCTAACCCTATCATTAAACCTAACCATCACCCTTACCCTTACCCTAACACTAACTCTAAACCGAAACTTAACACTAAACCTAACCCTAACCCATAACCCTAACCCTAACCCTAAACCTGACCCTTACCCTAACCCTAACCCCAACCCTAACCCTAACAGTTACCCTTACCCTAACCCTAACCAGAACCCTAAATTTTATCCTAAACCTAAACATAACCCTAACCCTTAACCTAACCCTAACCCTAACCCTACACCTAACCCTAATCCTTACCTTAACCTAACCCTAAGTCCTTAGGCTAAACCTAACCCTAACCCTAACCTTAACACTAACGCTAACCCTAACCCTTACCCTTACCCTAACCCTAAACCTAACCCTAACCCTTACCCTTACCCTAACCCAAATCCTAACCCTAACCCTAACTCTAAACCTAAGCATTATCCCTACCCTAACCCTAACCCTAAACCTAACCATAACCCTAACCCTAACCCCTAACCCTAACCCTAACCCTTTCCCTTATCGAAAACCTACCCCTAACCCTACCCCTAACCCTAACTCTGACCCTTACACAAACCCTAAACTTAATCCTAACCCTGACCCTAAGCCTAACCCTAACCCTAACCCTAACCCTTACCCTTAGCTAACCCTAACCCTAACCCTAACCCTAACCCTAAACCTAACACTTACCCTTAACGTAACCCTAACCCTATCCCTTACCCTAACCCTAACCCTAACCCTAACCCTAAACCTAACCCTAACCCTAACTCTAAACGTAACCCTAACCCTAACACTAACACTGATCCTAACCTAACCCTAACCTTAAAGCTCACACCAACCCTAACCCTAACCCTAAACCTAACCCTAACCCTAAACTTAACTGTAACCCTAACACCAACCCTAACCATTACCCTTAACCTAACACTAACCCTAAACTAACCCTTACACTTACCCTAACCCTAACACCAAACCAAACCCTAACCGTAACCCTAAACCATACCCTTACCCTAACCCTAACCCTAACCCTAAACCCTAACCCTAACCCTAACCATAAACATTACCCTACCCCTAACCATAAACCTAACCATAACTCTAACCCTAACCACTACCACTAACTCTAACCCTAAACCTTACCCTTAACCTAACCCTAACCCTAAACCTAACCCTAACTCTAACCCTTACCCTAACCCTTACCCTAACCCTAACCCTAACCCTAACCTTAACCCTAAACCTAAAACTAAACCTAAACCTAACACTTACCATTACCCTAACCCTAAACCTGACCCTAACCCTAACCCTAACCGTAGCCCTAACCCTTACCCTAACACTAAACCTAACCCTAATCCTTACCCTAACCCTAACCCTAACCCTTACCCTTTCCCTAAACCTAACACTAACCCTAACCCTAACCCTTACCCCTACCCTAACGCTAACCCTAAACCTAACATTAACCCTAACCCTAACCCTTACCCTAACCCTAACCCTAAACCTTATCCTAACCCTAACCCTTACCCTTACCCTAATCTAACCCTAACGCTAACCCTAACATTAACCTAACCCTTACCCTTACCCTAACCCTAACCCTAACCCTAACCCTAACCCTAACCCTAACCCTAACATTAACCCTAACCCTAACCCTTACCCTAATCCTAACCCCAAAGCAACCCTAAACCTAATCCAACCCTTACCCTTACCCTAACCCTAACCCTAATCCTAACACTAACCCTAACCCTAAAACTTATCCTTACCCTTACCCTTACCCTAAACCTAACCCTAACCCTAACCCTTACCCTAACCCTAACCCTATACCCAACCCTTCCCCTTATCCTCACCCTAACCCTAACCTTAACCCCAATCCTAAACCTAACCGTAACCTTTAAAGTTACCCTAACCCTAACCCTAAACCTAACCCTAAACCTAACCCTAACCCTAACCATAACCCTAACCTAACCCTAACCCTGACCCTAATCTTTACCCTTACACTCACCCTAACCCTAACCCTAAACCTTACCCTTACCCTAAACTTAACCATTACCCTTACATTAACCCTAACCCTAACCCTAACCGTAACCTTTAAAGTTACTCTAACCCTAATCCTAAACCTAACCCTAACCCTAACCCTGACCTTAACCCTAACCCTTACCCTAACCCTATCCCTAACCCTAACCCAATTCTTACCGTAACCCTAACCCTTACCCGTACCCTAACCCTAACCATAACCCTAACCTAACCCTAACCCTAACCCTAACCCTAACCCTTACCCTTACACTCACCCTAACCGTAACCCTAAACCTTACCCTTACCCTAAACTTAACCATTACCCTTACATTAACCCTAACCCTAACCCTAACCCCTAACCCTAACCCTAACCCTTAACCTTACCCTTAACCTAACCCTAACCCTAAACCTAACCCTAACCCTAACTCTAAACCTAACCCTAACCCTCACCCTAACCCTAACACTTACCCTAACACTTACCTTAACCTTAAAGCTCACACCAACACTAAACCTAACCCTAACAATAACCCTAACCGTTACCCTTACTGTAACCCTAACAGTAACCGTAAATTTAACACTAACCCTAATCCTAACCCTAACCCTAACCCTTACCCTTACCCTAACCTTAACCCTAAACCTAACCCTTATTCTTACCCTTACCGTAACCCTAACCCTAACCCTTACCCTAACCCTAATCCTAACTCTAACCCTTAGCCTTACCCTAAACCTAAACCTAACCCTAACCTTACCCTAACCCTAACCCTAATCCTTACCCTAACCCTAACACTAACCCCTCACCCTAACCCATACCCTAATGCTCTCCCTCACCGTAACCCTTACCCTAACCCTTACCCTAACCCTAACCCTAAACCTAACCCTTACACTTACACTCACCCTAACCCTAAACATTACCCTTACCGTAAATCTAACCCTAACCCTAACCCTAACCCTAACCTTAACCCTAAACCTAACATTAACACTAATCCTAACCCTTAACCTAACCCTATCCCTGAACTTAACCCTAACCCTAACCCATACACTTACCCTAACCCTAACCCTAAACCTAACCCTAACCATAAACCTAACCCTAACCCTAACCCTTACCCTAACCTCAAAGCTCACCCCAAACCTAACCCTATCCCTAACCCTAACCCTAACCCTTAACCTAACCCTAAACCTAATCCTTACTCTTACCCTAACCCTAATCCAAAACCTAACCCTAACCCTTACCCTTACCCTAACCCTAACGCCAAACCAAACCCTAACCGTAACCCTAAACCATACCCTTACCCTAATCCTAACTCTAACCCCTAACCCTAAATCTAACCCTAAATATTACCCTACCCCAACCATAAACCTAACCATAACTCTAACCCTAACCACTACCACTAACTCTAACCCTAACCTTTACCCTTAACCTAACCCTAACACTAAACCTAACCCTAACTCTAACCCTTACCCTAACCCTTACCCTAACCCTAACCCTAACCCTAACCTTAACCCTAAACCTAACACTAAACCTAACCCTAACACTTACCATTACCCTAACCCTAAACCTGACCCTAACCCTAACTCTAACCCTAGCCCTAACAATAACCCTAACACTAAACCTAACCCTAATCCTTACCCTGACCCTAACCCTAACCCTTTCCCTTTCCCTAAACTTAACACTAACCGTAACCCTAACCCTTACCCCTACCCTAACGCTAACCCTAAACCTAACATTAACCCTAACCCTAACCCTAACCCTTACCCTAACCCTAAACCTTACCCTAACCCTAACCCTAACCCAAACCCTTAACCTTAACCTAAACCTAACCCTAAACCTAACCCTAACCCTAACTCTAAACCTAACCCCAACCCTAACCCTAACCCTTACCCTTACCCTAATCTAACCCTAACGCTAACCCTAACATTAACCTAACCCTTACCCTTACCCTAACCCTAACCCTAACCCTAACCCTAACATTAACCCTAACCCTAACCCTTACCCTAATCCTAACCCCAAAGCAACCCTAAACCTAATCCTAACCCTTACCCTTACCCTAACCCTAACCCCAAAACTAACACTAAACCTAACCCTAAAACTTATCCTTACCCTTACCCTAAACCTAACCTTAAACCTAACCCTAACCCTATACCCAACCATTCCCCTTACCCTCACCCTAACCCTAAACCTAAACCCAACCTGTATCCTTACCCTCACCCTAACCCTAACCTTAACCCCAACCCTAAACCTAACCGTAACCTTTAAACTTACCCTAACCCTAATCCTAAACCTAACCCTAACCCTAACCCTAACCCTAACCCTGACCCTAACCCTAACCCTTACCCTAACCCTATCCCTAACCCTAACCCAATTCTTACCGTAACCCTAACACTTACCCGTACCCTAACCCTAACCATAACCCTAAAACTAACCCTAACCCTAACCCTTACACTTACACTCACCCTAACCCTAACCCTAAACCTTACCCTTAAACTAAACTTAACCATTACCCTTACATTAACCCTAACCCTTACCCTTACCCTAACCCTAACCCTAATCCTAACACTAACCCTAACCCTAAAACTTATCCTTACCCTTACCCTTACCCTAAACCTAACCCTAACCCTAACCCTTACCCTAACCCTAACCCTATACCCAACCCTTCCCCTTATCCTCACCCTAACCCTAACCTTAACCCCAATCCTAAACCTAACCGTAACCTTTAAAGTTACCCTAACCCTAACCCTAAACCTAACCCTAAACCTAACCCTAACCCTAACCATAACCCTAACCTAACCCTAACCCTGACCCTAATCTTTACCCTTACACTCACCCTAACCCTAACCCTAAACCTTACCCTTACCCTAAACTTAACCATTACCCTTACATTAACCCTAACCCTAACCCTAACCGTAACCTTTAAAGTTACTCTAACCCTAATCCTAAACCTAACCCTAACCCTAACCCTGACCTTAACCCTAACCCTTACCCTAACCCTATCCCTAACCCTAACCCAATTCTTACCGTAACCCTAACCCTTACCCGTACCCTAACCCTAACCATAACCCTAACCTAACCCTAACCCTAACCCTAACCCTAACCCTTACCCTTACACTCACCCTAACCGTAACCCTAAACCTTACCCTTACCCTAAACTTAACCATTACCCTTACATTAACCCTAACCCTAACCCTAACCCCTAACCCTAACCCTAACCCTTAACCTTACCCTTAACCTAACCCTAACCCTAAACCTAACCCTAACCCTAACTCTAAACCTAACCCTAACCCTCACCCTAACCCTAACACTTACCCTAACACTTACCTTAACCTTAAAGCTCACACCAACACTAAACCTAACCCTAACAATAACCCTAACCGTTACCCTTACTGTAACCCTAACAGTAACCGTAAATTTAACACTAACCCTAATCCTAACCCTAACCCTAACCCTTACCCTTACCCTAACCTTAACCCTAAACCTAACCCTTATTCTTACCCTTACCGTAACCCTAACCCTAACCCTTACCCTAACCCTAATCCTAACTCTAACCCTTAGCCTTACCCTAAACCTAAACCTAACCCTAACCTTACCCTAACCCTAACCCTAATCCTTACCCTAACCCTAACACTAACCCCTCACCCTAACCCATACCCTAATGCTCTCCCTCACCGTAACCCTTACCCTAACCCTTACCCTAACCCTAACCCTAAACCTAACCCTTACACTTACACTCACCCTAACCCTAAACATTACCCTTACCGTAAATCTAACCCTAACCCTAACCCTAACCCTAACCTTAACCCTAAACCTAACATTAACACTAATCCTAACCCTTAACCTAACCCTATCCCTGAACTTAACCCTAACCCTAACCCATACACTTACCCTAACCCTAACCCTAAACCTAACCCTAACCATAAACCTAACCCTAACCCTAACCCTTACCCTAACCTCAAAGCTCACCCCAAACCTAACCCTATCCCTAACCCTAACCCTAACCCTTAACCTAACCCTAAACCTAATCCTTACTCTTACCCTAACCCTAATCCAAAACCTAACCCTAACCCTTACCCTTACCCTAACCCTAACGCCAAACCAAACCCTAACCGTAACCCTAAACCATACCCTTACCCTAATCCTAACTCTAACCCCTAACCCTAAATCTAACCCTAAATATTACCCTACCCCAACCATAAACCTAACCATAACTCTAACCCTAACCACTACCACTAACTCTAACCCTAACCTTTACCCTTAACCTAACCCTAACACTAAACCTAACCCTAACTCTAACCCTTACCCTAACCCTTACCCTAACCCTAACCCTAACCCTAACCTTAACCCTAAACCTAACACTAAACCTAACCCTAACACTTACCATTACCCTAACCCTAAACCTGACCCTAACCCTAACTCTAACCCTAGCCCTAACAATAACCCTAACACTAAACCTAACCCTAATCCTTACCCTGACCCTAACCCTAACCCTTTCCCTTTCCCTAAACTTAACACTAACCGTAACCCTAACCCTTACCCCTACCCTAACGCTAACCCTAAACCTAACATTAACCCTAACCCTAACCCTAACCCTTACCCTAACCCTAAACCTTACCCTAACCCTAACCCTAACCCAAACCCTTAACCTTAACCTAAACCTAACCCTAAACCTAACCCTAACCCTAACTCTAAACCTAACCCCAACCCTAACCCTAACCCTTACCCTTACCCTAATCTAACCCTAACGCTAACCCTAACATTAACCTAACCCTTACCCTTACCCTAACCCTAACCCTAACCCTAACCCTAACATTAACCCTAACCCTAACCCTTACCCTAATCCTAACCCCAAAGCAACCCTAAACCTAATCCTAACCCTTACCCTTACCCTAACCCTAACCCCAAAACTAACACTAAACCTAACCCTAAAACTTATCCTTACCCTTACCCTAAACCTAACCTTAAACCTAACCCTAACCCTATACCCAACCATTCCCCTTACCCTCACCCTAACCCTAAACCTAAACCCAACCTGTATCCTTACCCTCACCCTAACCCTAACCTTAACCCCAACCCTAAACCTAACCGTAACCTTTAAACTTACCCTAACCCTAATCCTAAACCTAACCCTAACCCTAACCCTAACCCTAACCCTGACCCTAACCCTAACCCTTACCCTAACCCTATCCCTAACCCTAACCCAATTCTTACCGTAACCCTAACACTTACCCGTACCCTAACCCTAACCATAACCCTAAAACTAACCCTAACCCTAACCCTTACACTTACACTCACCCTAACCCTAACCCTAAACCTTACCCTTAAACTAAACTTAACCATTACCCTTACATTAACCCTAACCCTAACCCCTAACCCTAACCCTAACCCTTAACCTTACCCTTAACCTAACCCTAACCCTAAACCTAACCCTAAACCTAATTCTAAACCTAACCCTAACCCTAACCCTAACCCTAACACTTACCCTAACCCTAACCCTAATCTTAAAGCTCACACCAACCCTAAACCTAACCCTAAAAATAACCCTAACCCTTACCCTTACCGTAACCCTAACAGTAACCGTAAGCTTAACCCTAACCCTAATCCTAACCCTAACCCTTACCCTTACCCTAACCTTAACCCTAAACCTAAACCTTACTGTTACCCTAACCCTAACCATAACCCCTAACCCCAACCCTAACCCTAACCCTATCTCTAACCCTTAGCCTTACCCTAACCCTAACCCTAACCCTTACCCTAACCCTAACCCTAAACCTTACCCTAACCCTAACACTAAACCTAACCACTAACCCTAAACTTAACCCTAACGCTCACCCTAACCCTAGCCCTAACCCTAACCCTTACCCTAACCCTAATCCTAACTCTAACCCTTAGACTTACCCTAACCCTAAACCTAACCCTAACCTTACCCTAACCCTAACCCTAACCCTAATCCTTACCCTAACCCTAACACTAACCACTCACCCTAACCCATACCCTAACGCTCTCCCTCACCGTAACCCTTACCCTAACCCTTACCCTAACCCTAACCCTAAACCAAACCCTTACACTTACCCTCACCCTTACCCTAACCTAACCCCAAACCTAAACCTAACCCTAACCCTTACCCTTACCCTAACCTAACACTAACATTAACACTAATCCTAACCCTTAACCTAACCATAATCCTTACCCTAACCCTAAACCTAATCCTAAACCTAACTTTAACCCTAACGCTTTCCTTACCCTAAACCTAACCCTAATCCTAAAACTAACCCTAACCCTAACCCTTACCCTTACCATAACCCTAACCCCAAACCTAACCCTATCCCTAACCCTAACCCTAACACTTAACCTAACCCTAACCCTAAACCTAACCCTTACTCTTACCCTAACCCTAACCCAAAACCTAACCCTAACCCTAACCCTAAACCTTACCCTTACCGTAAATCTAACCCTAACCCTAACCCTAACCTTAACCCTAAAAGTAACACTAACCCTAAATCTAACCCTTACCCTAACCCTATCCCTGAACCTAACCCTAACCCTAACCCATACCCTTACCCTAACCCTAACCCTAACCCTAACCCTAACCCTTACCCTAACCTTAACTCTAACCCTAACCCTAAACCTAAATCTAACCCTAACCCTAACTTTTACCCTAACCCTAACACTAACCCTAACCCTAACCTTAACCCTTACCCTAACCATAACCCTACCTCTAACCCTAACCCTAACCGAACTGTTACCCTAAACCTAACAATAACCCTTACCCTAACCCTAACCCTGACCCTAAACTTAACCCTAACCCTAACCCTAACCCTAACCCGTACCCTAACTGTACCCCTAACCCTAACACTAACACTATCCTTAACCCTAACCTTATCCCTAATTCTAACCCTTAGTCTTAGCATAACCCTAGCCCTAACCCTTATCCTAACCCTAACTCTAACCCTTAGCCTTACCCTAACCCTAACCCTAACCCTTACCCTAACCCTAACCCTAACCCTAACCCTAACCCTTACTCTAACCCTAACCCTAACTCTAACCCTTAGCCTTACCCTAACCCTAACCCTAACTCTAACCCTTAGCCTTAACCTAACCCTAATCCTAACTCTAACCGTTACCCTAACCCTAACCCTTACCCTTACCCTAACCCTTACCCTAACCCTAACCCCAACCCTAAAGCTAACCCTAACCCTTAACCTTAACCTAACCCTAACCCTTAACCTACCACTAAACCTAACCCTAACCCTAACCCTAATCTTAACCCCAATACTAAAGCGAACACTTATCCTAACCCTAACCCTACCCTAGCCCTTACCCTTATCCTAACCCTAACCCTAACACTTACCCTAACCCTAACCTTTACGCTAACCCTAACCCTAACCCTTACACTTACCCTAACCCTAACCTTAAACCTAACCCTAACCCTAACCCTTACCCTTACACTTACCCTAAACCTAACCCTAACCCTAACCCTAACCTTTATCCTAACCCTAACCCTAAACCTAACCCTTACCCTTACCCTTACCGTAACCCTAACCTTAAACCTAACCCTAACCCTAACCCTAACCCTTACCCTTATCCTAAACCTAACCCTAACCCTAACCCTAACCCTAACCCTTACCCTTATCCTAACCCTACCCTTAAACCTAACCCTAACCCTAACCCTAACCCTAACCCTTAACCTTTACCTAACCCTCACCGTAACCTTAACCCCAACCCTAAACCTAACCATAACCCTAACCCTAAAGCTTACCCTTACCCTAAACCTAACCCTAACCCTAACTTTCACCCTAAACCTAACCCAAACCCTAACGGTATTCGTTACCCTTAACCTAACCCTGACCCTAACTCTAACCCTAACCCTAACCCTAACCATAACCATAACCCTTTGCCTAATCCTAACCCTAACCCTAAACTTAACTGTAACCCTAACACCGACCCTAACCATTACCATTACCCGAACCCTAACCCTAAACTAACACTTACCCTTACCCTAACCCTAACCCCAAACCAAACTCTAACCCTCACCCTAAACCTTACCATTACCCTAACCCTAAACCTAACCCTAACCCCTAACCCTAACCCTAAACCTTACCCTAAACCTAACCCTAAACCTAACCATAACTCTAACCCTAAACCCTACCACTAACACTAACCCTAAACCTTACACTTAACCTAATCCTAACCCTAAACTTAACCCTAAACCTAACACTAACCCTAACCCTAACCCTTACAATAACCCTAACGCTGAACCTAACCCTAACCCTAACCCTTACCCTTACCCTAACCCTAACCCTAAACCTAACCCTAACTCTAACCTTTACCCTAACCCTTACCCTAACCCTAACCCTAACAATAACATTTACGGTAACCCTAAACCTAACCCTAACATTTTCCCTTACACTAACTCTAAACTTAAATCTAACCCTAACCCTAACCCTAACCCTAACAATAACATTTACGGTAACCCTAAACCTAACCCTAACACTTTCCCTTACACTAACTCTAACCTTAAACCTAACCCTAACCCTAACCCTAACCCTTACCTTACCCTAACCCTAACCTTAAACTTAACCCCAACCCGAAACCCAATCCTAACCCTAACCCTAAGGCTTACGCTTACCCTAAACCTAACCCTAACCCTAACCCTAACACTAACACTTACCCTTATCCTAACCCTAACCCTAAATTTTACCCTAACCCTAACCCTAAACCTAACACTTACCCTAAACCTTACCCTAACCCTAATCCTAATCCCTAACCCTAACCCTTAAACAAACCCTAACCCTAACAATAACCCTAACCCTTACCCTTACCGTAACCCTAACACTAACCCTAACCATAACCCTAACTCTAACCATAAACCTAACCCTGACCCTTACCCTTACCCTAACCTTAAACCTAAACCTAAACCTTACCCTTACCCTAACCCTAACCCCTAACCCTAAACTTAACCTTAACCCTAACTCTAACCCTTAGTCTTACCCTAACCCTAACCCTAATCCTAAAACTTACCCTAACCCTAAGTCTAACCCTTAGCATTACAATAACCCTAACCCTAACCCTTACCCTAACCCTAACCCTACCCCTTACCCTAACCCTAACACTGACCCTAACCACTAACCCTAACCCTAACCCTAACGCTCACCCTAACCCTAACCCTAACCTTAACCCTTACAGTAACCCTAATCCTAACTCTAACCCTTTCCTTACCCTAACCCTAAACCTAACCCTAACCCTTACCCTAACCCTAACCCTAACACTAACCCTTAACCTAACCCTAACATTAACCCTCACCCTAACCCATAACCTAACGCTCTCCCTCACCCTAACCCTTACCCTAACCCTTACCCTAACCCTAACCCTAAACCTAACCCTTACACTTACCCTCACCCATATCCTAACCTAACCCAACCCTAACCCTAACCCTAACCCTTACCCTTACCCTAACCCTTAACCTGACCCTAACATTAACCCTAATCCTAACCCTTAACCTAACCATAATCCTTACCCTAACCCTAAACCTAATCCTAAACCTAACTTTAACCCTAACGCTTTCCCTTACCCTAACCCTAACCCTAACTTCACCCTAACCCTAACCCTTACCCTTACCATAACCCTAAACCCAAACCTAACCCTATCCCTAACCCTAACCCTAACACTTAACCTAACCCTAACCCTAACCCTACCCCTTACTCTTACCCTAACCCTAACCCTAACACTTACCCTAACCATAACCCTTACCCTTACCCTAATCCTATACCTAACACTAACCCTAACCCTAAAACTAACCCCTAACCCTAACCCTAACCCTAAATCTAACCCTTACCCTTAACCTAACCCGAATCCTAACCTTAATGCTAACCATAACCCGAAAAGTAACCTTAACCCTAACCCTAACCATAAACTTAAACCTTACCCTTACCCTAACCCTAACCCTAAACTTAATGCTAACCCTAACCCTAACCCTAAACCTAACCCTTACGCTTACCCAAACCCTAATGCTTACAGTAACCCTAATCCTAAACCTAACCCCAGCCCTTTCCCTAACCCCAACTTTAACCCTAAACCTAACCCTAATCCTAACCCTAAATCTCACCCTTACCATTACTGTAAACTTAACCCTAAAACTAACCCTAATCCTAACCCTAACCCATACCCTTACCTATCCCTAACCCTAACCTTAATGCTTAACCTAACCCTGACCCTAACCCTAACCCTAACCCTTTCCCTAACCCTAACCTTAACCCTAAACCTAATCCTAACCCTAACCCTATCCCTAACCCTCACCCTTACCCTTACTCTAACCCTTACCCTAACCCTAAACCTAACCTTAACCCTAACCCTAACCCCTAAACCTAACCCTAACCCTAACACTTACCCTTACAGTAACCCTAAACCTAAACCTAACCCTAAACCTAACACTAACCCTAACGCTAACCCTTAACCTAAACCTAACCCTGAACCTAACCCTAACCCTAACACTTACCCTTACCCTGACCCTAACCCTAAACATAAACCTAACCATAACCCTAACCCTAACCCTTACCTTAAACCTAACCCTAACCCTATCCTTAACCGTAAACCTAACCCTAACCCTAACCCTAACCCTTACCCTTAACCTAACCCTAACCCTAACCCTAAACTTTAGGCTAACTCTAACCCTAAACCTAACCCTTACCCTTACCCTAACTGTAACCTTCAACCTAACCCTAACCCTAACCTAACCCTAACCCTATCTCTAACCCTTAGTCTTACCTTAACACTAACCCTAATCCTAACCCTTACACTAACCCTAACTCTAATCCTTACTCTTACCCTAAACCTAACCCTAACCCTTCCCTAACCCTAACCGTAACCCTAACCCTTACCCTAACCCTAACACTAACACTAATCCCTAACCCTAACCCTAACCCTAACCCTAACGCTCACCCTAACCCTAACCCTAAACTTTACCCTAAACCTAATCCTAAGTCTAACACTTAGACTTACCCTAAGCCTAAGCCTAACCCTAACCCTTACCCTAAACCTAACCCTAACCCTAACCTTAACCCTAACCCTAACCTTAACCCCTAACCCTTATCCATACCTTAAAGCTCACCGTCACCCTAACCCTTACCGTAACCCTTACCCTAACCCCAACCCTAACCCTAACCCTTACCCTCACCCTAAGGCTAACCCTAACCCCAACCCTAAACGTAACCCTAACCTTACCCTTACCCTAAACCTAACCCTTAACCTAACCCTAACAGTAACTCTAATCCTAACCCTTAGCCTAACCATAATCCTTACAATAACCCTAAACCTAAACCTAACCCTAACCTTAACCCTAACCGTTACCCTTACCCTAACCCTAACCCTAACCCTAAACCTAACCCTAACCCTAACCCTAACCCTACCCTTACCATAACCCTAACTCCAAACCTAACCCTATCCCTAACCCTAACCCTAACCGTTACTAACCCTAACCCTAACCCTAACCCTTACTCTTACCCTGACCCTAACCCCAAACCTAACCCTAACCCTAACCCTAAACCTTACCCTTACTCTAACCCTAACCCTAACCCTAACCCTAAACCTAAACCTAACCCTAACCTTAACCCTAACCGTTACCCTTACCCTAACCCTAACCCTAACCCTAAACCTAACCCTAACCCTAACCCTAAACCTACCCTTACCATAACCCTAAATCCAAACCTAACCTATCCCTAACCCTAACCCTAACCGTTACTAACCCTAACCCTAAACCTAACCCTTACTCTTACCCTAACCCTAACCCCAAACCTAACCCTAACCCTATCCCTAAACCTTACCCTTACCCTAAACTTAACCCTAACCCTAACCCTAACCCTAAACCTAAACCTAACACTAACCCTAACCCTAACCCTTACCCTAACCCTAACCCTAACCCTTACCCTTACCCTAACCCTAACCCTTAACCTACCCCTTACCCTAAACCTAACCGTAACCCTTACCATAACCCTAATCCTTACCCTAACCATAACCTATCCCTAACCCTAACCTTAACGCTAACCATTACCCTTACCCTAACCCTAACCCTTACCCTCATCCTAACCCTAACCTTAACACTAACCCTTACCCTTACCCTAACCCTAACCCCAAACATATCCCTAACCCTAACCCTAACCCTAACCCTAACCCTTACCCTAACCCTAACCATAACCCTTACTCTTACCCTATCCCTAACCCCAAACCTAACCCTAACCCTAACCCTAAACCTTGCCATAACCTAAACCTAACCCTACCCCTAACCTTAACCCTAACCCTAACCCTAAACCTAACCCTAACCCTAACCCTATCCCTAAACCTTAACCTAACCCTAACCTTAACCCTAAGCCTAACCCTAACCCTAACCCTACACTAACCCTAACCCTAACCCTTACCCTTACCCTTACTGTTATCCTAACCCTAACCACAAAAATAACCCTAAAACTAAACCTAACCCTTAGCCTAAACCTAACCCTAGCCCTAACCCTGAACCCTAACCCTAACCCTAAACCTAACCCTAACCCTAATCCTAACACTAACCCTTGCCCTAACCCTAACCCTGAGCCTATACCTAACGCTAACCCTTACCCTTACCCTAAACCTAACCTTAAACCTAACCCTAACCCTAACCCTAACCCTATACCTAAACCTTAACCTACCCCTAACCTTAACCCTAAGCCTAACCCTAACCCTACACTAACCCTAACCTTAACCCTTACCCTTACCCTAACCCTAACCCTAAACCTAACCCTTACCCTTACCCTAACCCTAACCCTAAACCTAACCCTAACCTTAACCCTAACCCTAAACCGAACCATAACCCTTACCCTTACCCTAACCCTAACCCTATACCTAACCCTAACCCTAACCCTTACCCTTACCCTAACCCTAACGCTAAGCTTAACCCTAAACCTAACACTAAACCTAACCCTAACGCTTAACCTAACCCTAAACCTAAACCTAACCCTAACCCTAACCCTTACACTTACCCTAACCCTAAACCTAACCCTAACCTTAACCCTTACCCTAACCCTAAACCTAAACCTAATCCTTACACAAACCCTAACCCTAATCCTTACCCTCTCCCTAACCATAACCCTAACCCTAACCCTAACATTTACCCTAAACAAAACCCTAACCCTGACCCTTACCCTTACCCCAACCCTAACCTTAAACCTAACGCTAACACTAAACCTAACCCTTACACTTACCCTTAACCCTAACCCTATCCCCAACCCTAACCCTAACCCTAACCTTAACACTAACCCTAACCCAAACCCTAACAATTCCCCTTACCCTAAGCCTAAACTTAAACCTAAGCCTAACCCTAACCCTAACCCTTACACTTACCCTAAAACTTAAACTAACCCCAAACCTAAACCTAACCCTAACCTAACCATAAGGCTTACCCTTACCCTAACCCTAACCCTAACTTTTACCCTAACCCTAACCCTATCCCTAACCCTATACCTAAACCTTAACCTACCCCTAACCTTAACCCTAAGCCTAACCCTAACCCTACACTAACCCTAACCTTAACTCTTACCCTTACCCTAACCCTAACCCTAAACCTAACCCTTACCCTTACCCTAACCCTAACCCTAAACCTAACCCTAACCTTAACCCTAACCCTAAACCGAACCATAACCCTTACCCTTACCCTAACCCTATACCTAACCCTAACCCTAACCCTAACCCTAACCCTAACCCTAAACCTTACCCTTAACATAACTCTAACCCTGACCCTTACCCTTACCCTAACCCTAACGCTAAGCTTAACCCTAAACCTAACACTAAACCTAACCCTAACGCTTAACCTAACCCTAACCCTAAACCTAACCCTAACCCTAACCCTTACACTTACCCTAACCCTAAACCTAACCCTAACCTTAACCCTTACCCTAACCCTAAACCTAAACCTAATCCTTACACAAACCCTAACCCTAATCCTTACCCTCTCCCTAACCATAACCCCAACCCTAACCCTACATTTACCCTAAACAAAACCCTAACCCTGACCGTTACCCTTACCCCAACCCTAACCTTAAACCTAACGCTAACACTAAACCTAACCCTTACACTTACCCTTAACCCTAACCCGATCCCCAACCCTAACCCTAACCCTAACCTTAACACTAACCCTAACCCAAACCCTAACAATTCCCCTTACCCTAAGCCTAAACTTAAACCTAAGCCTAACCCTAACCCTAACCCTTACACTTACCCTAAAACTTAAACTAACCCCAAACCTAAACCTAACCCTAACCTAACCATAAGGCTTACCCTTACCCTAACCCTAACCCTAACTTTTACCCAAACCCTAACCCTAACCCTAACCCCTAACCCTAACCCTTACCCTAACCCTAACCCTACCCCTACCCCTAACCCTTACCCTTACCCTAACCCTAATGCTACATCTAACCCTAACCCTAAATGTAACCCTAACCCATACCCTAACCCTAACCCTAACCCTTAGCCTAACCCTAACCCTAACCCTAACCCTAACCTTAACCCTAACCCTAACCCTAACCCTTACACTAACCCTAACCATAACCCTAACCCTAACCCTAACCTTAACCCTAACCCTAACCCTAACCCTTACACTAACCCTAACCCTAACCCTAACCCTAACCCTTACTCTTTCCTTAACCCTAACCACAAAAATAACCCGAAAATTATACCTAACCCTTAGCATAAACCTAACCCCAGCCCTAACCCTGAATCCTAACCCTAACCCTAACACTTACCGTTACCCTAAACCTAACCCTAAACTTAACCCTGAACCTAACACTAACCCTAACCCTAACCCTTACCCTAAACCTAACCCTAACCCTAACCCTAAACCTCACCCTAACCCTAACCCTAACACTAACCCTTCCCCTAACACTAACCCTGAGCCTAAACCTAACCCAAACCATTACCCTTACCCTAAACCTAACCCTAAACCTAACCCTATCACTAACCCTAACCCTACACTAACCCTAACCCTAACCCTTACCCTTAACCTAACCCTAACCCTAACTCTAACCCTTACCCTTACCCTAACCCTAACCCTAAACCTAACACTTACTCTTACCCTAATCCTAACCCTAAACTTAATGCTAACCCTAACCCTAACCCTAATCCTTACCCTAACCCTAACCCTAACCCTAACCCTAACTCTTTCCCTAAGCCTAAACTTAACCCTAAACCTAACCCTAACCCTAAACCTAACCCAAACCCTTACCCTTACCTGAACAATAACCCTAACACTAACACTAACCCTAACCCTTACCCTTACCCTAACCCTAAACCTAACCCTAACCCTTACCATTACTCTAACCTTAACCCTAAACCTAACACTAACCCTAACACTAAACCCTAACCCTAACCCTTAACCATACCTTAACCCTAACCCTAACCCTAACCCTAACCCTCACCCTAACCCTAATCCTTACCATAACCGTAACGTAACCCTAACCCTAACCCTAACCCTAAACCTAACCCTAACCCTTACCCTTACCTGAACCCTAACCCTAACACTAACCCTAAACCTAACCGTTACCCTTACCCTAACCCTAACCCTAACCCTAACCCTTACCCTTACCCTAACAATAACCCTAACCCTAAGTCTCACCCCTACCCCTAACCCTAACCATAACTCTAACAATAATGCTTACCCTAACCCTAACCCTAACCCTAACCCTAACCTTAACCCTAAACCTAAATGTAACCCTAACCCTTACCCTTACCCTAACTCTATACCTAACCCTAACCCTAACCCTAACCCTAACTCTAACCCCTAACCCTAAACTTTACCCTAACCCTAATCTAACCCTTAACCTTAACCTAACCCTAACCTTAATGCTAACCCAAACCCTAACCCGAAACCTAATCCTTACCCTAACCGTAACCTTAACCCTAACTCTAACCCTAACCCATACCCTAACCCTAAGCTTAATCCTTACCCTAACCCAAACTCTAACCCTAACCCTAACCCTAACACTTTCCCTAACCCTAACCCTAACACTAACCCTAACCCTCACCCTTACCCTTAGTATAACCCTAACCCTAACCCTAAACCTAACACTAACCCTAACCCTAAACCTAACCCTAACATTAATCCTAAGCCTTACACTTACTCTAACCCTAACCCTAAACCTTACCCTTACCCTAATCCTAACCGTAAACCTAACACTAACCCTAACACTAACCCTAAGCCTAACCCTAACCCTTACCCTTACCCTAACCCTAACACTAACCCTAACCCTACTTCTAACAGTTACACTTACCCTAACCCTAACCCTAACCCTAACCTTTCCCTAACCCTAAAACTTACCCTAACCCTAACCCCAAACCTATGCCTAACCCTATCCCTTACCCTAACCCTAACCCTAACTCTAACCCTAACACTTACCCTAACCCTAACCCTAATCCCTAAGCCCTAAACCTAACCCATACCCTAACGCTCACCCTAACCCTAACCCTATACCTAACCCTTACTCTAAACCTAACACAAAACGTAACCCTTACCCTTACCCTCACCCTAACCCGAACCCCAACCCTAAACCTAACCCTAACCCTTACTCTTACCCTAACCTTAACCTCTAACCTAACCCTTACCCTAAACCTAAATCTAACCCTAACCCTTACCCTTATCCTAACCTTAACCCTAAACCTTACACTTACCCTTACCCTTACATTATCACTGAACCTAACCCCAACCCTAACCCTAACACTAGTCCGTACCCTAAGCCTAACCCTAACCCTAACCCTAACCCTAACCCTTACCCTTACATTAACCCTAAACCTAACCCCAACCCTAACCCTAGCACTAATCCTTACCCTAAGCCTAACCCTAAACCTAATCCTAACCCTAACCCTAAACCTAACACTAAACTTAAACCTAACCCTAATCCTAACCCTTACCCTTACCCTAACCCTAAACCTAACCCTTATCCTAAGCCTAACCCTAAACCTAACCCTAACCATTACCCTAACCCCAACCCTAACCCTAACCCTAAGCTTAATGCTAACCCTAATCCTAACCCTAACCCTAACCCTTACCCTAACCCTAAAATTTACCCTAACACTAACCGTAACCCTGACCCCAACCCTTACCCTAAAACTAACCCTAACACTTAGCCTAACCCTAACACTAACCATAACCTTAACCCTAACCCTAACCCTAACCCTAACCATAACCCTTACCCTAAGCTTAACCCTAACACTAACCCTAAACTTAACCCCAACCCTAACTCTAACCCTTACCCTAACCCTAACCCTAATCCTAACATTAATCCTAACCCTTACCCTTACCCTAAACCTAACCCTAACCCTAACCCTTACCCTTACCGTAACCCTAACCCTAAAGCAAACACTAACCCTAACACTAACCCTAACCCTAACCCTAACACTAACCGTAACCCTAACCCTGACCCTAATCCTAACAGTTACCCTTACTCTAACCTAACCCTAACCCTAAGCTTTACCCTAACCCTAACCCTAATCCCAAACTTAACCCAAAACATAAGCCGTGCCCTTACCCTAATCCTAAATCTAAACCTAACCCTAATCTTTACCGTAACTCTAACCCTTACGCTAACCCTAAACCCAAACGTATCCCTAACCCTAACCCTAACCCTAACCCAAACCTATCCCTAACCCTAACCCTAACCCTAACCCTAAACCAAACCTATCCCTAACCCTAACCCTAAACCTAACCCTAAACCGTACCCTTACCCTAACCCTAAATCTAGCCCTAACCATAACCCTAACCCCTAACCCTAACCCTAACCCTAAACCTAAACCGTAACTTTACCCTAACCCTTACCCTTACCCTAACACTAACCCTAACCCTAACACTAACCCTAACCTTAACTCTAACCCTAACCCTAACCCTAACCCTTACCCTTATCCTAACCTTAACCCTAAACCTTACACTTACCCTTACCCTAGCCCTCACCCTAACTCTAACCCTAACCATAAATCTAACCCTTAGTCTTAACCTAACCCTAACCCTAGCCCTTACCCTAACCCTAAATCTAACCCTTAGTCTAACCCTAACCCTAACCCTAAACACTAAGCCTAACCCTAACCCTAACCCTATCCCTTACCTTACCCTAACCCTAACCCTTACCCTTTCCCCAACCCTAACCCTAACCCTAACCCTAACCTTAACCCTAACCCTAAACCTAACCCTAACCCTTACCTTTACCCTAAGCCTAACCCTAAATCTAAACCTATCCCTAATCCTAACCCTAACCCTAACCCTAAACCTAAACTTAACCCTAACCCTAACCCTAACCCTTACCGTTACCTTTACCCTAACCCTAACCTTAACCCCAACCCTAAACCTAAACCTAACCCTAACGCTAACCCTTACACTTACCCTAACCCTAACGCTAACCCAGCCCTAACCCTAACACTTACCATTGCCCTAACCCTAACCCTAACCCTTACCCTAACCCTAACCATAACCCTAACCCCAACCCTAAACCTAAACCTAACCCTAACGCTAACCCTTACCCTTACTCTAACCCTAACGCTAACCCTAACCCTAAACCTAACTCTTACCCTTGCCCTAACCCTAACCCTAACCCTAACCCTTACCCTAACCCTAACCATAACCGTAACCCTTACACTAACCCTAACCCTAACTCTTACCCCTGTCCCTAACCCTTACCCTAAACCTAACCCTAACCCCTAACCCTAACCCTTACCCTAACCCTAACCCTAACCCTAACCCTTTCCCTTACCCTAACCCTAACCCTAACTCTAACCCTAACACTAACCCAAACCCTAACCCTTACCCTAACCCTTACCCTAACCCTTAGCCTATCCCTAACACTAACCATAACCTTAACCCTAACCCTAACCCTAACCCTTACCCTTACCCTAACCCTAACCCTAATCCTAACCCTAACCCTAAACTTAACCCTAACCCTAACCCTTACCATTACACTAACCCTAATCCTAACCCTTATCCTTACCCTAACCCTAACCCTAACCCTGACCTTAATGCTAACACTAAACCTAACCCTAACCATAACCGTTACCTTAATCCTAACATTTACCCTAACCCTAAAGCTAACCCTAACCCTTACCCTTACCCTAACCCTAACTCTACTTCTAACCCTAACCCTAAACCTAACCCTAACCCTAACCCTAACCCTAACCCTTACTCTTACCCTAACCCTAACCCCAAACCAAACCCTAAACCTATACCGTACCCTTACCCTAAACCTAAGTCTAACCCTAACCCTTACCCTAAGCCCTAACCCTAACCCTAATCCTAACCCTAACCCTTACCCTCACATTAACCCTAAACCTAAACCCAACCCTAACCCTAACACTAGTCCGTACCCTAAGCCTAACCCTAACCCTAATCCTAACCCTTACCCTAACCCTAACCCTAATCCTAACATTAACCCTTACCCTTACATTAACCCTAAACCTAACCCCAACCCTAACCATAACACTAATCCTTACCCTAAGCCTAACCCTAAACCTAATCCTAACCCTAACCCTAACACTAAACTTAACCCTAACCCTAATCCTAACCCTTACCCTTACCATAACCCTAAACCTAACAATTATCCTAAGCCTAACCCTAAACCTAACCCTAACCATTACCCTAACCCCAACCCTAACCCTAACCCTAAGCTTAATGCTAACCCTAATCCTAACCCTAACCCTAACCCTTACCCTAACCCTAAAATTGACCCTAACACTAACCCTAACCCTGACCCCAACCCTTACCCTAAAACTAACCATAAACCTTAGCCTAACCCTAACACTAACCATAACCTTAACCCTAACCCTAACCCTAACCCTAAGCCTTACCCTAACCCTAACCCTATCCCTTACCCTTACCCTAACCCTAACCCTTACCCTTAACGTAACCCTATCCCTAAACCAAACACTAACCCTAACACTAACCCTAACCCTAACACTATCCCTAACCCTAACCCTGACCCTAATCCTAACAGTTACCCTTACCCTAACCTAACCCTAACCCTAAGCTTTACCCTAACCCTAACCCTAATCCCAAACTTAACCCAAACCATAAACCGTGCCCTTACCCTAACCCTAAATCTAAACCTAACCATAATCTTTACCCTAACTCTAACAGTTACCCTAACCCTAAACCCAAACGTATCCCTAACCCTAACCCTAACCCTAACCCAAACCTATCCCTAACCCTAACCCTAACCCTAACCCTAAACCAAACCTATCCCTAACCCTAACCCTAAACCTAACCCTAAACCGTACCCTTACCCTAACCCTAAATCTAGCCCTAACCATAACCCTAACCCCTAACCCTAACCCTAACCCTAAACCTAAACCGTAACTTTACCCTAACCCTAACCCTAACCCTAACCCCAACCCTTACCCTTACCCTAACCCTAACCCTAACCCTAACACTAACCCTAACTTTAACTCTAACCCTAACCCTAACCCTAACCCTTACCCTTATCCTAAGCTTAACCCTAAACCTTACACTTACCCTTACCCTAGCCCTCACCCTAACTCTAACCCTAACCATAAATCTAACCCTTAGTCTTAACCTAACCCTAACCCTAGCCCTTACCCTAACCCTAAATCTAACCCTTAGTCTAACCCTAACCCTAACCCTAAACCATAAGCCAAACCCTAACCCTAACCCTATCCCTTACCCTAACCCTAACCCTTACCCTTTCCCCAAACCTAACCCTAACCCTAACCCTAACCTTAACCCTAACCCTAAACCTAACCCTAACCCTTACCTTTACCCTACGCCTAACCCTAAATCTAAACCTAACCCTAATCCTAACCCTAACCATAACCCTAAACCTAAACTTAACCCTAACCCTAACCCTAACCCTTACCCTTACCCTTACCCTAACCCTAACCTTAACCCCAAACCTAAACCTAAACCTAACCCTAATGCTAACCCTTACCCTTACCCTAACCCTAACGCTAACCCTAACCCTAACCCTAACACTTACCATTGCCCTAACCCTAACCCTAAACCTAACCCTTACCCTAACCCTAACCATAACCCTAACCCCAACCCTAAACCTAACCCTAAACCGAACGCTAACCCTTACCCTTACCCTAACCCTAACGCTAACCCTAACCCTAAACCTAACACTTACCCTTGCCCTAACCCTAACCCTAACCCTAACCCTTACCCTAACCCTAACCATAACCCTAACCCTTACACTAACCCTAACCCTAACTCTTACCCCTATCCCTAACCCTTACCCTAAACCTAACCCTAACCCTAACCCTAACCCTTTCCCTTACCCTAACCCTAACCCTAACTCTAACCCTAACACTAACCCAAAACCTAACCCTTACCCTAACACTTACCCTAACCCTTAGCCTATCCCTAACACTAACCATAACCTTAACCCTAAACTTAACCCTAACCCTAACTCTAACCCTTACCCTAACCCTAACCCTAACCCTAATCCTAACATTAATCTTAACCCTTAACCTTACCCTAAACCTAACCCTAACCCTAACCCTTACCCTTACCGTAACTCTAACCCTAAACCAAACACTAACCCTAACCCTAACACTAACCCTAACCCTAACCCTAACCCTAACCCTAACCCTAACCCTAAACCTAACCCTAACCCTAACCCTTACCCTTACCGTAACTCTAACCCTAAACCAAACACTAACCCTAACCCTAACCCTAACACTAACCCTAACCCTAACCCTTACCCTTACCCTAACCCTAACACTAACCCTAACCCTAACCCTAACCCTTACTCTTACCCTAACCCTAATCTCAAACTTAACCCTAACCCTAAACCGTGCCCTTACCCTAACCCTAAATCTAAACCTAACTCTAATCTTTACCCTAACCCTAACCCTTACCCTAACCCTAAACGAAAACGTATCCCTAACTCTAACCCTAACCCTAACCCAAACCTATCCGTAACCCTAACCCTAACCCTAAACCTAAACCGTAACCTTTCCCTTACCCTAACCCTAAACCTAACCCTAACCCTAAACCTAACACTAATCCCTACCCTAATCCTAACCCTAACCCTTACCCTTACTCTAACTCTAACCCTAACCCTAACCTTAATTCTAACCCTAACCCTAACCCTTACCCTTAACCTAAGTCTAACCCTAAACCTAAACCTAACCCTAAACCTAACCCTAATCCTAACCCTAATCCTAACCCTAACCCTAAACTTAACCCTAACCCTAACCCTTACCATTACACTAACCCTAACCCTAACCCTTACCCTTACCCTAAGTCTAACCCTAAACCTAAACCTAACCCTAACCCTAACCCTAACCCTAAACCTAACCCTAAACCTTACCCTTACCCTAACCCTAACTCTACCTCTAACCCTAACCCTAAACCAAACCCTAACCCTAACCCTAACACTAACCCTAACCCTAACTCTAAAACTAATTCTAACGGTTACCCTTGCCCTAATCCTAACCCTAACCCTAATATTTATCCTATCCCTAAACCTTACCCTAACCCTAACCACAAACTTTTGCCTAACCCTAACCCTAACCCTAAACCTTACCCTAACCCTAACACTAACCCCAACCCTAACCCTTACTCTTACCCTAACCCTAACCACAAACCTAACCCTAACCCTATACCGTACCCTTACCCTAACCGTAAATCTAACCCTAACCCTAACCCTAACCCCTAATCCTAACCCTAACCCTAACCCTAACCCCAACCCGTAAACCTAACCCTTACCGTAACCCTAAACCTAACCCTAACCCTTACCCTTACCCTAACCCTAACCCTAACCCTAACACTAACCCTAACCTTAACTCTAACCCTAACCCTAACCCTAACCCTTACCCTTATCCTAACCTTAACCCTAAACCTTACACTTACACTTACCCTAACCCTAACCCTAACCCTAAATCTAACCCTTAGTCTTAACCTAACCCTAACCCTAACCCTAGCACTTACCCTAACCCTAGCCCTTACCCTAACCCTAAATCTAACCCTTAGCCTAACCTTAACCCTGACCCTAACCCTAACCCTAACCCTAACCCTTACTCTTACCCTAACTCTAACCCCAAACCAAACCCTAAACCTAAACCGTACCCTTACCCTAACGCTAAATCTAACCCTAACCCTAACCCCTAAACCTAACCCTAACTCTTACCCTTACCCTAACGCTAACCCTAACCTCAACCCTAACCCTAACACTAGTCCTTACCCTAACCCTAACCCTAACCCTAATTCTAACCCTAACCCTTACCTTTACATTAAACCTAAACCTAACCCCAACCCTAACCCTAACACTAATCCTTACCTTAAGCCTAACCCTAACGCTAATCCTAACCCTAACCCTAATATTTACCCTATCCCTAAACCTTACCCTAACCCTAACCACAAACCTTTGCCTAACCCTAACCCTAACCCTAACCCTTACCCCTAACCAAACTCTAACCCTAACTCTAACCCTAAACCTAACCCTAACCCTTAACCTAAACCTACCCCTAACCCTACCCCTAACCCTAACCCTAACCCTAACGCTAAACCTAAGCCCAATCCTAACCTCAACCCTATCCCTAACCCTAACCCTAACCTTAAACCCAAACCTAACCCAAACCCTAACCCTTACCCTAACCCTAAACGTAACACTAACCCTAACCCTAAACCTTACCCTTACCCTAACCCTAACCCTAACCTTAATGCTACCCCTCACCCTAACCCTAAACCTAATCCTTACCCTAACCCTACCCCTAATCCTAACCCTAACCCTAACCCTTGCTGTAACCCTAACCGTAACTCTAACCCTAACACTTACCCTTTCCCTAACCCTAAACCTAACCCTAAAGCTAACCCTAACCCTAACCTTAACCCTAACCCTCACCCTAACCCTAACCCTTACCCTTACCTTTACCCTATATCTAACCCTAACCCTAACCCTTAACCCTAACCCTAACCTAACCCTAAATCTAACCCTTAACCTTACCCTAACCCTAACCTTAACCTTAATGCTACCCCTCACCCTAACCCTAAACCTAATCCTTACCCTAACCCTAAACCTAAACCTAACCCTCAGTCTAACCCTTACCCTTACCCTAACCCTAACCCTAAACTTAATGCTAACCCGAACCCTAACCCTAACCCTAACCCTTACCCTTGCCCTAACCCTAATGCCTACCCTAACCATAAACCTAACCCGAACCCTAACCCTTTCCCTAACCCTAATCTTTACCCTAAACCTAACCCTAACCCTAACATTCACCCTTACACTTACTCTAACTCTAACCATCATACTAATCCTAAACCTAACCCTAACCGTAAACCTTACCCTTAACCTAACCCTAACCCTAACCCTAACCCTTACACTTACGCTATCCCTAAAACTAACCTTAATGCTAACCTTAAACCTAACCCTAACCCTAACCCTAAACCCAACCCGTAAACCTAACCCTTACCGTAACCCTAAACCTAACCCTAACCCTTACCCTTACCCTAACCCTAACCCTAACCCTAACACTAACCCTAACCTTAACTCTAACCCTAACCCTAACCCTAACACTTACCCTTATCCTAACCTTAACCCTAAACCTTACACTTACACTTACCCTAACCCTAACCCTAACCCTAACCCTAACCCTTACTCATACCCTAACTCTAACACCAAACCAAACATTAAACCTAAACCGTACCCTTACCCTAACCCTAAATCTCACCCTAACCCTAAACCTAACCCCAACCCTAACCCTAAGACTAGTCCTTACCCTAAGCCTAACCCTAACCCTAATCCTAACCCTAACCCTAACCCTAACCCTAATCCTAACCCTAACCCTTACCTTTACATTAAACCTAAACCTAACCCCAACCCTAACCCTAACACTAATCCTTACCTTAAGCCTAACCCTAACGCTAATCCTAACCCTAACCCTAACCCTAACCCTAAACTTAACCCTAACCCTAATCCTAACCCTTACCCTTACCCTAACCCTAAACCTAACCCTTATCCTAACTCTAACCCTAACCCTAACCCTAACCATTACCCTAACCCCAAACCTTCCCCTTCCCCTTACCCTAACCCTAACCCTAACCCTAACCCTTATCCTAACTCTAACCCTAACCCTAACCCTAACCCTAACCCTAACCCTTACCCTAACCCTAACCCTAAAACTAACCCTAACGCTAATCCTAACCCTAACCCTTACTCTAACCCTAACCCTAACCCTAACCCTTAACCTAAACCTAACCCTATCCCTAACTCTTACCCTTACCCTAACCTTACCACTAAACCTAACCCTAAACTTTACGCTAACCCTAACCCTAACCCTAACCCTTTCCCTTACCGTAACTCTAACCTTAAACCCAACACTAACCCTAACCCTAAACCTAACCTTACCCTTATCCTATCCTAACCATAATCGTAACGCCAACACTAAACCCAACCCTAACCCTAAACCTCACACTTACCCTTACCCTAACCCTAACCCTAACTTTTACCCTAACCGTAACCCTAACGCTTACCCTAAACCTAACCCTAACCCTAACCAAACCCCTAACCATAACCCTTACCCTAACCCTAACCCTAACCCTAACTCTTACCCTTACCCTAAACCTAACCCTACATCTAACCCAAACCCTTAACCTAACACTAACACTAACCCTAGCACTAACCCTAAACCTAACCCTTACTCTAACCCTTACCCTTACACTAACCCTAACCTTAATGCTAACCCTAACCCTAACCCGAAACCTAATCCAAACCCTAACACTAACGTTAACCCTAACTCTAACCCTAACCCATACCCTAACTCTAAGCCTAATCCTTACTCTAACCCAAACCCTAACCCTAACCCTAACCCTAACACTTTCCCTAACCCTACCCCTACCCCTAACCCTAACCCTCACCCTTACCCTTACTCTAAACCTCACCCTTACTCTAACCCTAACCCTAAGCCTAACCCTAACCGCTAATCCTAACCCTAACCCTTAACCTAACCCTAAACCTATCCCTAACCCTAACCCTAACCCTAACCCTTACCCCTAACCAAACTCTAACCCTAACTCTAACCCTAAACCTAACCCTAACCCTTAACCTAAACCTACCCCTAACCCTACCCCTACCCCTAACCCTAACCCTAACGCTAAACCTAAGCCCAATCCTAACCTCAACCCTATCCCTAACCCTAACCCTAACCTTAAACCCAAACCTAACCCAAACCCTAAACCTTACCCTAACCCTAAACGTAACACTAACCCTAACCCTAAACCTTACCCTTACCCTAAACCTAACCCTAACCTTAATGCTACCCCTCACCCTAACCCTAACACTAACCCTTACCCTAAACCTACTCCTAATCCTAACACTAACCCTAACCCTTACCCTAACCCTAACCCTAACACTAACCCTAACAATTACCCTTTCCCTAAACCTAAACCTAAACCCAAACCTAACCCTAAACCTAAACCTAACCCTAACCCTAACCTTAACCCCTAACCCTAAACCTAACCCTAACCCTAAGTCTAACCCTTACCCTTACCCTAACCCTAACCTTAATGCTAACCCTAACCCTAACACGAAACCTAATCCTTACCCTAAACCTAAACCTAAACCAAACGCTAAATCTAACCCTTACCCTTACCCTAACCCTAACTCTAAACTTAATGCTAACCTGAACCCTAACCCTAACCATAACCCTTACCCTTTCCCTAACCCTAATGCCTACCCTAACCCTAACCATAACCTGAACCCTAACCCTTTCACTAACCCTAAACTTAACCCTAAACCTAACCCTAACCCTAACCCTCACCCTTACCGTTATTCTAACCCTAACCATAATCCTAACCCTAACCCTAACCCTAACCTTAAACCGAAACCTAACCCAAACCCTAACCCTTACCCTATCCCTAAACGTAACACTAACCCTAACCCTAACCCTTACCCTTACCCTAACCCTAACCCTAACCTTAATGCTACCCCTCACCCTAACCCTAAACCTAATCCTTACCCTAACCCTACCCCTAATCCTAACCCTAACCCTAACCCTTACTGTAACCCTAACCGTAACACTAACCCTAACACTTACCCTTTCCCTAACCCTAAACCTAACCCTAAAGCTAACCCTAACCCTAACCTTAACCCTAACCCTCACCCTAACCCTAACCCTTACCCTTACCTTTACCCTATATCTAACCCTAACCCTAAACCTTAACCCTAACCCTAACCTAACCCTAAATCTAACCCTTAACCTTACCCTAACCCTAACCTTAACCTTAATGCTACCCCTCACCCTAACCCTAAACCTAATCCTTACCCTAACCCTAAACCTAAACCTAACCCTCAGTCTAACCCTTACCCTTACCCTAACCCTAACCCTAAACTTAATGCTAACCCGAACCCTAACCCTAACCCTAACCCTTACCCTTGCCCTAACCCTAATGCCTACCCTAACCATAAACCTAACCCGAACCCTAACCCTTTCCCTAACCCTAATCTTTACCCTAAACCTAACCCTAACCCTAACATTCACCCTTACACTTACTCTAACTCTAACCGTCATACTAACCCTAAACCTAACCCTAACCGTAACCCTTACCCTTAACCTAACCCTAACCCTAACCCTAACCCTTACACTTACGCTATCCCTAAAACTAACCTTAATGCTAACCTTAAACCTAACCCTAACCCTAACCCTAAACCCAACCCGTAAACCTAACCCTTACCGTAACCCTAAACCTAACCCTAACCCTTACCCTTACCCTAACCCTAACCCTAACCCTAACACTAACCCTAACCTTAACTCTAACCCTAACCCTAACCCTAACACTTACCCTTATCCTAACCTTAACCCTAAACCTTACACTTACACTTACCCTAACCCAAACCCTAACCCTAACCCTAACCCTTACTCATACCCTAACTCTAACACCAAACCAAACCCTAAACCTAAACCGTACCCTTACCCTAACCCTAAATCTCACCCTAACCCTAAACCTAACCCCAACCCTAACCCTAACACTAGTCCTTACCCTAAGCCTAACCCTAACCCTAATCCGAACCCTAACCCTAACCCTAACCCTAATCCTAACCCTAACCCTTACCTTTACATTAAACCTAAACCTAACCCCAACCCTAACCCTAACACTAATCCTTACCCTAAGCCTAACCCTAACCCTAATCCTAACCCTAACTCTAACCCTAAACTTAACCCTAACCCTAATCCTAACCCTTACCCTTACCCTAAAACTAAACCTAACCCTTATCCTAACTCTAACCCTAACCCTAACCCTAACCATTACCCTAACCCCAAACCTAACCTTAACCCTAACCTTAATGCTAACCCTAATCCTAACCCTAACCCTAACCCTAACCCCAACCCTTACCCTTACCCTTACCCTAACCATAACTCTAACCCTTATCCTAACTCTAACCCTAACCCTAACCCTAACTCTAACCCTAACCCTTACCCTAACCCTAACCCTAAACCTAACACTAACGCTAATCCTAACCCTAATCATTACTCTAACCCTAACCCTAATCCTAACCCTTAACCTAACCCTAACCCTATCCCTAACTCTTAACCTTACCCTAACCTTACCACTAACCCTAACCCTAAATTTTACGCTAACCCTAACCCTAACCCTAACCCTAACCCTTTCCCTTACCCTAACTCTAACCTTAAACCCAACCCTAACCCTAACCCTAAATCTAACCTTACCCTTACCCTAACCTAACCGTAACCTTAACGCCAACACTAAACCCAACCCTAA
Source organism: Megascapheus bottae (assembly GCA_024803745.1). Classification (NCBI taxonomy): domain Eukaryota; kingdom Metazoa; phylum Chordata; class Mammalia; order Rodentia; family Geomyidae; genus Megascapheus; species Megascapheus bottae. The sequence continues at coordinate 46,950 of JANJXV010001468.1, forward strand.
CCCTAACCCTAACGCTTACCCTTACCCTTACCCTAACCGTAACCCTAACCCTAAACCTCACACTTACCCTTACCCAAACCCTAAACCTAACTTTTACCCTAACCCTAACCCTAACGTTTACCCTAACCCTAACCCTAACCCTAATCAAACCCCTAACCATAACCCTTACCCTAACCCTAATCCTAACCCTAACCCTTACCCTTACCCTAAACCTAACCCTACATCTAACCCAAACCCTTAACCTAACCCTAACCCTAACCCTAACACTAACCCTAAACTTAACCCTAACTCTAACCCTTAGCCTTACCCTAACCCTAACCCTACCCCTAACCCATATCCTAACCCTAACTCTAACCCTTAGACTTACCCTAACCTTAACCCTAACCCTAAACCTAACCCTAACCCTTACCCTTACACTAACCCTAACCTTAATGCTAACCCTAAACCTAACCCGAAACCTAATCCTTACCCTAACCCTAACCTTAACCCTAACTATAACCCTAACCCACACCCTAACTCTAAGCCTAATCCTTACCCTAATCCAAACCCTAACACTAACCCAAACCCTAACACTTTCCCTAACCGTAAACCTAACACTAACCCTAACCCTCACCCTTACCCTTAGTCTAACCCTAACCCTAAACCTAACCCTAACCCTAACCCTAACCCTAATCCTCACCCTTACCCTTACTCTAACCCTCACCCTTACATTAACCCTAACCCTAAGCCTAACCCTAACCGCTAATCCTAACCCTAACCCTAAACCTATCCGTAACCCTAATCCTAACCCTAACCCTAACCCTTACCCTAAACCTACTCCTAATCCTAACCCTAACCCTAACACTTACCCTAACATTAACCCTAACACTAACACTAAAACTAACAATTACCCTTTCCCTAACCCTAAACCTAACCCTAACCCTAACCTTAACCCCTAACCCTAACCCTAACCCTAACCCTAAATCTAACCCTTACCCTTACCCTAACCCTAACCCTAACCTTAATGCTAACCCTAACCCTAACACGAAACCTAATCCTTACCCTAACCCTAAACCTAAACCAAACGCTAAATCTAACCCTTACCCTTACCCTAACCCTAACTCTAAACTTAATGCTAACCTGAACCCTAACCCTAACCATAATCCTTACCCTTTCCCTAACCCTAATGCCTACCCTAACCCTAACCATAACCTGAACCCTAACCCTTTCCCTAACCCTAATCTTAACCCTAAACCTAACCCTACCCTAACCCTCACCCTTACCGTTATTCTAACCCTAACCATAATCCTAACCCTAACCCTAACCCTAACCCTAACCTTAAACCGAAACCTAACCCAAACCCTAACCCTTACCCTTACCCTAAACGTAACACTAACCCTAACCCTAAACCTTACCCTTACCCTAACCCTAACCCTAACCTTAATGCTACCCCTCACCCTAACCCTAAACCTAATCCTTACCCTAACCCTACCCTAATCCTAACCCTAACCCTAAACCTAACCCTTACTCTAACCCTAACCCTAACACTAACCCTAACACTTACCCTTTCCCTAACCCTAAACCTAACCCTAAAGCTAACCCTATCCCTAACCTTAACCCTAACCCTCACCCTAAACCTAACCCTTACCCTTACCTTTACCCTATACCTAACCCTAACCCTAACCCTTAACCCTAACCGTAACCCTAACCCTAAATCTAACCCTTACCCTTACCCTAACCCTAACCTTAACCTTAATGCTAACCCTAACCCTAACACAAAACCTAATCCTTACCCTAACCCTAAACCTAAACCTAACCCTAAATCTAACCCTTACCCTTACACTAACCCTAACCCTACACTTAATGCTAACCCGAACCCTAACCCTCACCCTAACCCTTACCCTTTCCCTAACCCTAATGCCTACCCTAACCCTAAACCTAACCCGAACCCTAACCCTTTCCCTAACCCTAATCTTAACCCTAAACCTAACCCTAACCCTAACATTCACCCTTACACTTACTCTAACTCTAACCATCATCCTAACCCTAACCCTAACCCTAACCGTAACCCTTTCCCTTAACCTAACCCTCACCCTAACCCTAACCCTTACCCTTACGCTATCCCTAAAACTAACCTTAATGCTAACCTTAAACCTAACCCTAACCCTAACCCTAAACCCAACCCGTAAACCTAAAACTTACCGTAACCCAAAACCTGACGCTAACCCTTACACTTACCCTAACCCTAACCCTAACCCTAACACTAACCCTAACCTTAACTCTAACCCTAACCCTAACCCTAACACTTACCCTTATCCTAACCTTAACCCTAAACCTTACACTTACACTTACCCTAACCCTAACCCTAACCCTAAACCTAAATCTACCCCTTAGTCTTAACCTAACCCTAACCCTAACCCTAGCCCTTACCCTAACCCTAAATCTAACCCTTAGCCTAACCCTAACCCTGAACCTAACCCTAACCCTAACCCTAACCCTTACTCTTACCCTAACTCTAACCCCAAACCAAAGCCTAAACGTAAACCGTACCCTTACCCTAACCCTAAATCTAACCCTAACCCTAACCCTAACCCCTAACCCTAACCCTAACCCTTACCCTTACCCTAACCCTAACCTTAACCCCAACCCTAACCCCAACACTAGTCCTTACCCTAAGCCTAACCCTAACCCTTATCCTAACCCTAACCCTAACCCTAAACCTAAACCTAATCCTAACCCTAACCCTTACCTTTACATTAAACCTAAACCTAACCCCAACCCTAACCCTAAAACTAATCCTTACCCTAAGCCTAACCCTAACCCTAATCCTAACCCTAACTCTAACCCTAAACTTAACCCTAACCCTAATCCTAACCCTTACCCTTTCCCTAACCCTAAACCTAACCCTTACCCTAACTCTAACCCTAAACCTAACCCTAACCATTACCCTAACCCCAACCCTAACCTTAACCCTAACCTTAATGCTAACCCTAATCCTAACCCTAACCCTAACCCTAACCCTTACCCTAACCCTAAACTTTACCCTAACCCTAACCCTAACCCCAACCCTAACCCCAACACTAGTCCTTACCCTAAGCCTAACCCTAACCCTTATCCTAACCCTAACCCTAACCCTAACCCTAATCCTAACCCTAACCCTTACCTTTACATTAAATCTAAACCTAACCCCAACCCTAACCCTAACACTAATCCTTACCCTAAGCCTAACCCTAACCCTAATCCTAACCCTAACTCTAACCCTAAACTTAACCCTAACCCTAATCCTAACCCTTACCCTTACCCTAACCCTAAACCTAACCCTTACCCTAACTCTAACCCTAACCCTAACCCTAACCCTTACCCTAACCCTAAACTTTACCCTAACCCTAATCCTAACCCCAACCCTTACCCTTACCCTTACCCTAACCCTAATCCTAACCCTAACCCTTACTCTAACCCTAACCCTAACCCTAACCCTAACCCTTACCCTAACCCTAACCCTAAACCTAATCCTAACGCTAATCCTAACCCTAACCCTAACCCTAACACTAACCCTATCCCTAACTCTTACCCTTACGCTAACCTTACCACTAACCCTAACCCTAAATTTTATGCTAACCCTAACCCTATCCCTAACCCTAACCCTTTCCCTTACCCTAACTCTAACCTTAAACCCAACCCTAACCCTAACCGTAAACCTAACCTTACCCTTACCCTAACCTAACCGTAACCTTAATGCCAACACTAAACCCAACCCTAACCCTAACCCTAACGCTTACCCTTACCCTAACCGTAACCCTAACCCTAAACCTCACACTTACTCTTACCCTAACCCTAACCCTAACTTTTACCCTAACCCTAACCCTAATGTATACCCTAAACCTAACCCTAACCCTAACCAAACCCCTAACCATAACCCTTACCCTAACCCCAACCCTAACCATAACCCTTACCCTTACCCTAAACCTAACCCTACATCTAACCCAAACCCTTAACCTAACCCTAACCCTAACACTAACCCTAAACCTAACCCTAAATCTAACCCTTAGCCTTACTCTAACCCTAACCCTACCCCTAACCCCTATCCTAACCCTAACTCTAACCCTTAGACTTACCCTAACCTTAACCCTAACCCTAAACCTAACCCTAACCCTTACCCTTACACTAACCCTAACCTTAATGCTAACCCTAACCCTAACCCGAAACCTAATCCTTACCCTAACCCTAACCTTAACCCTAACTCTAACCCTAACCCATAACCTAACTCTAAGCCTAATCCTTACCCTAATCCAAACCCTAACCCTAACCCTAACCCTAACACTTTCCCAAACCCTAACCCTAACACTAACCCAAACCCTCACCCTTACCCTTAGTCTAACCCTAACCCTAAACCTAACCCTAACCCTCACCATAACCCTAACCCTCACCCTTACCCTTACTCTAACCCTCACCCTTACCCTAACCCTAACCCTAAGCCTAACCCTAACCGCTAATCCTAACCCTAACCCTAAACCTAACCCTAAACCTATCCCTAACCCTAACCCTAACCCTAACCCTTACCCCTAACCAAACTCAAACCCTAACTCTAACCCTAACCCTAACCCTAACCCTAACTCTTACCCTCACCCTAACACTAACGCTAAACCTAAGCCCAATCCTAACCTCAACCCTATCCCTAACCCTAACCCTAACCTTAAACCCAAACCTAACCCAAACCCTAACCCTTACCCTAATCCTAAACCTAACACTAACCCTAACCCTAACCCTAACCCTTACCCTTACCCTAACCCTAACCATAACCTTAATGCTACCCCTCACCCTAACCCTTAGCCTAACCCTTACCCTAAACCTACTCCTAATCCTAACCCTAACCCTAACCCTAACGTTTACCCTAACCCTAACCCTAACACTAACCATAACAATTACCCTTTTCCTAACCCGAACCCTAACCCTAAACCTAACCCTAAACCTAACCTTAACCCCTAACCCTAACCCTAACCCTAACCCTAAATCTAACCCTTACCCTTACCCTAACCCTAACCCTAACCTTAATGCTAACCCTAACCCTAACACGAAACCTAATCCTTACCCTATCCCTAAACCTAAACCAAACGCTAAATCTAACCCTTACCCTTACCCTAACCCTAACTCTAAACTTAATGCTAACCTGAACCCTAACCATAACCATAACCCTTACCCTTTCCCTAACCCTAATGCCTACCCTAACCTTAACCATAACCTGAACCCTAACCCTTTCCCTAACCCTAATCTTAACCTTAAACCTAACCCTAAACCTAACCCTCACCCTTACCGTTGCTCTAACCCTAACCATAATCCTAACACTAACCCTAATCCTAACCCTAATCTTAAACCGAAACCTAACCCAAACCCTAACCCTTACACTATCCCTAAACGTAACACTAACCCTAACCCTAACCCTTACCCGTACCCTAACCCTAACCCTAACCTTAATGCTACCCCTCACCCTAACCCTAAACCTAATCCTTACCCTAACCCTACCCCTAATCCTAACCCTAACCCTAACCCTAACACTTACTCTAAACCTAACCCTAACACTAACCCTAACACTTACCCTTTCCCTAACCCTAAACCTAACCCTAAACTTCACACTAAACCTTTCCCTAACCCTTACCCTTACCCTAACCCTAACCCTAACCTTAATGCTACCCCTCACCCTAACCCTAAACCTAATCCTTTCCCTAACCCTACCCCTAATACTAACCCTAACCCTAACCCTAACCCTTACTCTAACCCTAACCCTAACACTAACCCTAACACTTACCCTTTCCCTAACCCTAAACCTAAACCTAAAGCTAACCCTAACCCTAACCTTAACCCTAACCCTCACCCTAACCCTAACCCTTACCCTTACCTTTACCCTATATCTAACCCTAACCCTAAACCTTAACCCTAACCCTAACCTAACCCTAAATCTAACCCTTAACCTTACCCTAACCCTAACCTTAACCTTAATGCTACCCCTCACCCTAACCCTAAACCTAATCCTTACCCTAACCCTAAACCTAAACCTAACCCTCAGTCTAACCCTTACCCTTACCCTAACCCTAACCCTAAACTTAATGCTAACCCGAACCCTAACCCTAACCCTAACCCTTACCCTTGCCCTAACCCTAATGCCTACCCTAACCATAAACCTAACCCGAACCCTAACCCTTTCCCTAACCCTAATCTTTACCCTAAACCTAACCCTAACCCTAACATTCACCCTTACACTTACTCTAACTCTAACCGTCATACTAACCCTAAACCTAACCCTAACCGTAACCCTTACCCTTAACCTAACCCTAACCCTAACCCTAACCCTTACACTTACGCTATCCCTAAAACTAACCTTAATGCTAACCTTAAACCTAACCCTAACCCTAACCCTAAACCCAACCCGTAAACCTAACCCTTACCGTAACCCTAAACCTAACCCTAACCCTTACCCTTACCCTAACCCTAACCCTAACCCTAACACTAACCCTAACCTTAACTCTAACCCTAACCCTAACCCTAACACTTACCCTTATCCTAACCTTAACCCTAAACCTTACACTTACACTTACCCTAACCCTAACCCTAACCCTAACCCTAACCCTAACACTAACCCTAACCTTAACTCTAACCCTAACCCTAACCCTAACACTTACCCTTATCCTAACCTTAACCCTAAACCTTACACTTACACTTACCCTAACCCTAACCCTAACCCTAACCCTAACCCTTACTCATACCCTAACTCTAACACCAAACCAAACCCTAAACCTAAACCGTACCCTTACCCTAACCCTAAATCTCACCCTAACCCTAAACCTAACCCCAACCCTAACCCTAACACTAGTCCTTACCCTAAGCCTAACCCTAACCCTAATCCGAACCCTAACCCTAACCCTAACCCTAATCCTAACCCTAACCCTTACCTTTACATTAAACCTAAACCTAACCCCAACCCTAACCCTAACACTAATCCTTACCCTAAGCCTAACCCTAACCCTAATCCTAACCCTAACTCTAACCCTAAACTTAACCCTAACCCTAATCCTAACCCTTACCCTTACCCTAAAACTAAACCTAACCCTTATCCTAACTCTAACCCTAACCCTAACCCTAACCATTACCCTAACCCCAAACCTAACCTTAACCCTAACCTTAATGCTAACCCTAATCCTAACCCTAACCCTAACCCTAACCCCAACCCTTACCCTTACCCTTACCCTAACCATAACTCTAACCCTTATCCTAACTCTAACCCTAACCCTAACCCTAACTCTAACCCTAACCCTTACCCTAACCCTAACCCTAAACCTAACACTAATGCTAATCCTAACCCTAATCATTACTCTAACCCTAACCCTAATCCTAACCCTTAACCTAACCCTAACCCTATCCCTAACTCTTAACCTTACCCTAACCTTACCACTAACCCTAACCCTAAATTTTACGCTAACCCTAACCCTAACCCTAACCCTAACCCTTTCCCTTACCCTAACTCTAACCTTAAACCCAACCCTAACCCTAACCCTAAATCTAACCTTACCCTTACCCTAACCTAACCGTAACCTTAACGCCAACACTAAACCCAACCCTAACCCTAACCCTAACGCTTACCCTTACCCTTACCCTAACCGTAACCCTAACCCTAAACCTCACACTTACCCTTACCCTAACCCTAAACCTAACTTTTACCCTAACCCTAACCCTAACGTTTACCCTAACCCTAACCCTAACCCTAATCAAACCCCTAACCATAACCCTTACCCTAACCCTAATCCTAACCCTAACCCTTACCCTTACCCTAAACCTAACCCTACATCTAACCCAAACCCTAAACCTAACGCTAACCCTAACCCTAACCCTAATCCTCACCCTTACCCTTACTCTAACCCTCACCCTTACCCTAACCCTAACCCTAAGCCTAACCCTAACCGCTAATCCTAACCCTAACCCTAAACCTATCCGTAACCCTAATCCTAACCCTAACCCTAACCCTTACCCTAAACCTACTCCTAATCCTAACCCTAACCCTAACACTTACCCTAACATTAACCCTAACACTAACACTAAAACTAACAATTACCCTTTCCCTAACCCTAAACCTAACCCTAACCCTAACCTTAACCCCTAACCCTAACCCTAACCCTAACCCTAAATCTAACCCTTACCCTTACCCTAACCCTAACCCTAACCTTAATGCTAACCCTAACCCTAACACGAAACCTAATCCTTACCCTAACCCTAAACCTAAACCAAACGCTAAATCTAACCCTTACCCTTACCCTAACCCTAACTCTAAACTTAATGCTAACCTGAACCCTAACCCTAACCATAATCCTTACCCTTTCCCTAACCCTAATGCCTACCCTAACCCTAACCATAACCTGAACCCTAACCCTTTCCCTAACCCTAATCTTAACCCTAAACCTAACCCTACCCTAACCCTCACCCTTACCGTTACTCTAACCCTAACCATAATCCTAACCCTAACCCTAACCCTAACCCTAACCTTAAACCGAAACCTAACCCAAACCCTAACCCTTACCCTTACCCTAAACGTAACACTAACCCTAACCCTAACCCTTACCCTTACCCTAACCCTAACCCTAACCTTAATGCTACCCCTCACCCTAACCCTAAACCTAATCCTTACCCTAACCCTACCCTAATCCTAACCCTAACCCTAAACCTAACCCTTACTCTAACCCTAACCCTAACACTAACCCTAACACTTACCCTTTCCCTAACCCTAAACCTAACCCTAAAGCTAACCCTATCCCTAACCTTAACCCTAACCCTCACCCTAAACCTAACCCTTACCCTTACCTTTACCCTATACCTAACCCTAACCCTAACCCTTAACCCTAAACGTAACCCTAACCCTAAATCTAACCCTTACCCTTACCCTAACCCTAACCTTAACCTTAATGCTAACCCTAACCCTAACACAAAACCTAATCCTTACCCTAACCCTAAACCTAAACCTAACCCTAAATCTAACCCTTACCCTTACACTAACCCTAACCCTACACTTAATGCTAACCCGAACCCTAACCCTCACCCTAACCCTTACCCTTTCCCTAACCCTAATGCCTACCCTAACCCTAAACCTAACCCGAACCCTAACCCTTTCCCTAACCCTAATCTTAACCCTAAACCTAACCCTAACCCTAACATTCACCCTTACACTTACTCTAACTCTAACCATCATCCTAACCCTAACCCTAACCCTAACCGTAACCCTTTCCCTTAACCTAACCCTCACCCTAACCCTAACCCTTACCCTTACGCTATCCCTAAAACTAACCTTAATGCTAACCTTAAACCTAACCCTAACCCTAACCCTAAACCCAACCCGTAAACCTAAAACTTACCGTAACCCAAAACCTGACGCTAACCCTTACACTTACCCTAACCCTAACCCTAACCCTAACACTAACCCTAACCTTAACTCTAACCCTAACCCTAACCCTAACACTTACCCTTATCCTAACCTTAACCCTAAACCTTACACTTACACTTACCCTAACCCTAACCCTAACCCTAAACCTAAATCTACCCCTTAGTCTTAACCTAACCCTAACCCTAACCCTAGCCCTTACCCTAACCCTAAATCTAACCCTTAGCCTAACCCTAACCCTGAACCTAACCCTAACCCTAACCCTAACCCTTACTCTTACCCTAACTCTAACCCCAAACCAAAGCCTAAACGTAAACCGTACCCTTACCCTAACCCTAAATCTAACCCTAACCCTAACCCTAACCCCTAACCCTAACCCTAACCCTTACCCTTACCCTAACCCTAACCTTAACCCCAACCCTAACCCCAACACTAGTCCTTACCCTAAGCCTAACCCTAACCCTTATCCTAACCCTAACCCTAACCCTAAACCTAAACCTAATCCTAACCCTAACCCTTACCTTTACATTAAACCTAAACCTAACCCCAACCCTAACCCTAAAACTAATCCTTACCCTAAGCCTAACCCTAACCCTAATCCTAACCCTAACTCTAACCCTAAACTTAACCCTAACCCTAATCCTAACCCTTACCCTTTCCCTAACCCTAAACCTAACCCTTACCCTAACTCTAACCCTAAACCTAACCCTAACCATTACCCTAACCCCAACCCTAACCTTAACCCTAACCTTAATGCTAACCCTAATCCTAACCCTAACCCTAACCCTAACCCTTACCCTAACCCTAAACTTTACCCTAACCCTAACCCTAACCCCAACCCTAACCCCAACACTAGTCCTTACCCTAAGCCTAACCCTAACCCTTATCCTAACCCTAACCCTAACCCTAACCCTAATCCTAACCCTAACCCTTACCTTTACATTAAATCTAAACCTAACCCCAACCCTAACCCTAACACTAATCCTTACCCTAAGCCTAACCCTAACCCTAATCCTAACCCTAACTCTAACCCTAAACTTAACCCTAACCCTAATCCTAACCCTTACCCTTACCCTAACCCTAAACCTAACCCTTACCCTAACTCTAACCCTAAACCTAACCCTAACCATTACCCTAACCCCAACCCTAACCTTAACCCTAACCTTAATGCTAACCCTAATCCTAACCCTAACCCTAACCCTAACCCTTACCCTAACCCTAAACTTTACCCTAACCCTAATCCTAACCCCAACCCTTACCCTTACCCTTACCCTAACCCTAATCCTAACCCTAACCCTTACTCTAACCCTAACCCTAACCCTAACCCTAACCCTAACCCTTACCCTAACCCTAACCCTAAACCTAATCCTAACGCTAATCCTAACCCTAACCCTAACCCTAACACTAACCCTATCCCTAACTCTTACCCTTACGCTAACCTTACCACTAACCCTAACCCTAAATTTTATGCTAACCCTAACCCTATCCCTAACCCTAACCCTTTCCCTTACCCTAACTCTAACCTTAAACCCAACCCTAACCCTAACCGTAAACCTAACCTTACCCTTACCCTAACCTAACCGTAACCTTAATGCCAACACTAAACCCAACCCTAACCCTAACCCTAACGCTTACCCTTACCCTAACCGTAACCCTAACCCTAAACCTCACACTTACTCTTACCCTAACCCTAACCCTAACTTTTACCCTAACCCTAACCCTAATGTATACCCTAAACCTAACCCTAACCCTAACCAAACCCCTAACCATAACCCTTACCCTAACCCCAACCCTAACCATAACCCTTACCCTTACCCTAAACCTAACCCTACATCTAACCCAAACCCTTAACCTAACCCTAACCCTAACACTAACCCTAAACCTAACCCTAAATCTAACCCTTAGCCTTACTCTAACCCTAACCCTACCCCTAACCCCTATCCTAACCCTAACTCTAACCCTTAGACTTACCCTAACCTTAACCCTAACCCTAAACCTAACCCTAACCCTTACCCTTACACTAACCCTAACCTTAATGCTAACCCTAACCCTAACCCGAAACCTAATCCTTACCCTAACCCTAACCTTAACCCTAACTCTAACCCTAACCCATAACCTAACTCTAAGCCTAATCCTTACCCTAATCCAAACCCTAACCCTAACCCTAACCCTAACACTTTCCCAAACCCTAACCCTAACACTAACCCAAACCCTCACCCTTACCCTTAGTCTAACCCTAACCCTAAACCTAACCCTAACCCTCACCATAACCCTAACCCTCACCCTTACCCTTACTCTAACCCTCACCCTTACCCTAACCCTAACCCTAAGCCTAACCCTAACCGCTAATCCTAACCCTAACCCTAAACCTAACCCTAAACCTATCCCTAACCCTAACCCTAACCCTAACCCTTACCCCTAACCAAACTCTAACCCTAACTCTAACCCTAACCCTAACCCTAACCCTAACTCTTACCCTCACCCTAACACTAACGCTAAACCTAAGCCCAATCCTAACCTCAACCCTATCCCTAACCCTAACCCTAACCTTAAACCCAAACCTAACCCAAACCCTAACCCTTACCCTAATCCTAAACCTAACACTAACCCTAACCCTAACCCTAACCCTTACCCTTACCCTAACCCTAACCATAACCTTAATGCTACCCCTCACCCTAACCCTTAGCCTAACCCTTACCCTAAACCTACTCCTAATCCTAACCCTAACCCTAACCCTAACGTTTACCCTAACCCTAACCCTAACACTAACCATAACAATTACCCTTTTCCTAACCCGAACCCTAACCCTAAACCTAACCCTAAACCTAACCTTAACCCCTAACCCTAACCCTAACCCTAACCCTAAATCTAACCCTTACCCTTACCCTAACCCTAACCCTAACCTTAATGCTAACCCTAACCCTAACACGAAACCTAATCCTTACCCTATCCCTAAACCTAAACCAAACGCTAAATCTAACCCTTACCCTTACCCTAACCCTAACTCTAAACTTAATGCTAACCTGAACCCTAACCATAACCATAACCCTTACCCTTTCCCTAACCCTAATGCCTACCCTAACCTTAACCATAACCTGAACCCTAACCCTTTCCCTAACCCTAATCTTAACCTTAAACCTAACCCTAAACCTAACCCTCACCCTTACCGTTGCTCTAACCCTAACCATAATCCTAACACTAACCCTAATCCTAACCCTAATCTTAAACCGAAACCTAACCCAAACCCTAACCCTTACACTATCCCTAAACGTAACACTAACCCTAACCCTAACCCTTACCCGTACCCTAACCCTAACCCTAACCTTAATGCTACCCCTCACCCTAACCCTAAACCTAATCCTTACCCTAACCCTACCCCTAATCCTAACCCTAACCCTAACCCTAACACTTACTCTAAACCTAACCCTAACACTAACCCTAACACTTACCCTTTCCCTAACCCTAAACCTAACCCTAAACTTCACACTAAACCTTTCCCTAACCCTTACCCTTACCCTAACCCTAACCCTAACCTTAATGCTACCCCTCACCCTAACCCTAAACCTAATCCTTTCCCTAACCCTACCCCTAATACTAACCCTAACCCTAACCCTAACCCTTACTCTAACCCTAACCCTAACACTAACCCTAACACTTACCCTTTCCCTAACCCTAAACCTAAACCTAAAGCTAACCCTAACCCTAACCTTAACCCTAACCCTCACCCTAACCCTAACCCTTACCCTTACCTTTACCCTATATCTAACCCTAACCCTAAACCTTAACCCTAACCCTAACCTAACCCTAAATCTAACCCTTAACCTTACCCTAACCCTAACCTTAACCTTAATGCTACCCCTCACCCTAACCCTAAACCTAATCCTTACCCTAACCCTAAACCTAAACCTAACCCTCAGTCTAACCCTTACCCTTACCCTAACCCTAACCCTAAACTTAATGCTAACCCGAACCCTAACCCTAACCCTAACCCTTACCCTTGCCCTAACCCTAATGCCTACCCTAACCATAAACCTAACCCGAACCCTAACCCTTTCCCTAACCCTAATCTTTACCCTAAACCTAACCCTAACCCTAACATTCACCCTTACACTTACTCTAACTCTAACCGTCATACTAACCCTAAACCTAACCCTAACCGTAACCCTTACCCTTAACCTAACCCTAACCCTAACCCTAACCCTTACACTTACGCTATCCCTAAAACTAACCTTAATGCTAACCTTAAACCTAACCCTAACCCTAACCCTAAACCCAACCCGTAAACCTAACCCTTACCGTAACCCTAAACCTAACCCTAACCCTTACCCTTACCCTAACCCTAACCCTAACCCTAACACTAACCCTAACCTTAACTCTAACCCTAACCCTAACCCTAACACTTACCCTTATCCTAACCTTAACCCTAAACCTTACACTTACACTTACCCTAACCCTAACCCTAACCCTAACCCTAACCCTAACACTAACCCTAACCTTAACTCTAACCCTAACCCTAACCCTAACACTTACCCTTATCCTAACCTTAACCCTAAACCTTACACTTACACTTACCCTAACCCTAACCCTAACCCTAACCCTAACCCTTACTCATACCCTAACTCTAACACCAAACCAAACCCTAAACCTAAACCGTACCCTTACCCTAACCCTAAATCTCACCCTAACCCTAAACCTAACCCCAACCCTAACCCTAACACTAGTCCTTACCCTAAGCCTAACCCTAACCCTAATCCGAACCCTAACCCTAACCCTAACCCTAATCCTAACCCTAACCCTTACCTTTACATTAAACCTAAACCTAACCCCAACCCTAACCCTAACACTAATCCTTACCCTAAGCCTAACCCTAACCCTAATCCTAACCCTAACTCTAACCCTAAACTTAACCCTAACCCTAATCCTAACCCTTACCCTTACCCTAAAACTAAACCTAACCCTTATCCTAACTCTAACCCTAACCCTAACCCTAACCATTACCCTAACCCCAAACCTAACCTTAACCCTAACCTTAATGCTAACCCTAATCCTAACCCTAACCCTAACCCTAACCCCAACCCTTACCCTTACCCTTACCCTAACCATAACTCTAACCCTTATCCTAACTCTAACCCTAACCCTAACCCTAACTCTAACCCTAACCCTTACCCTAACCCTAACCCTAAACCTAACACTAATGCTAATCCTAACCCTAATCATTACTCTAACCCTAACCCTAATCCTAACCCTTAACCTAACCCTAACCCTATCCCTAACTCTTAACCTTACCCTAACCTTACCACTAACCCTAACCCTAAATTTTACGCTAACCCTAACCCTAACCCTAACCCTAACCCTTTCCCTTACCCTAACTCTAACCTTAAACCCAACCCTAACCCTAACCCTAAATCTAACCTTACCCTTACCCTAACCTAACCGTAACCTTAACGCCAACACTAAACCCAACCCTAACCCTAACCCTAACGCTTACCCTTACCCTTACCCTAACCGTAACCCTAACCCTAAACCTCACACTTACCCTTACCCTAACCCTAAACCTAACTTTTACCCTAACCCTAACCCTAACGTTTACCCTAACCCTAACCCTAACCCTAATCAAACCCCTAACCATAACCCTTACCCTAACCCTAATCCTAACCCTAACCCTTACCCTTACCCTAAACCTAACCCTACATCTAACCCAAACCCTAAACCTAACGCTAACCCTAACCCTAACCCTAATCCTCACCCTTACCCTTACTCTAACCCTCACCCTTACCCTAACCCTAACCCTAAGCCTAACCCTAACCGCTAATCCTAACCCTAACCCTAAACCTATCCGTAACCCTAATCCTAACCCTAACCCTAACCCTTACCCTAAACCTACTCCTAATCCTAACCCTAACCCTAACACTTACCCTAACATTAACCCTAACACTAACACTAAAACTAACAATTACCCTTTCCCTAACCCTAAACCTAACCCTAACCCTAACCTTAACCCCTAACCCTAACCCTAACCCTAACCCTAAATCTAACCCTTACCCTTACCCTAACCCTAACCCTAACCTTAATGCTAACCCTAACCCTAACACGAAACCTAATCCTTACCCTAACCCTAAACCTAAACCAAACGCTAAATCTAACCCTTACCCTTACCCTAACCCTAACTCTAAACTTAATGCTAACCTGAACCCTAACCCTAACCATAATCCTTACCCTTTCCCTAACCCTAATGCCTACCCTAACCCTAACCATAACCTGAACCCTAACCCTTTCCCTAACCCTAATCTTAACCCTAAACCTAACCCTACCCTAACCCTCACCCTTACCGTTACTCTAACCCTAACCATAATCCTAACCCTAACCCTAACCCTAACCCTAACCTTAAACCGAAACCTAACCCAAACCCTAACCCTTACCCTTACCCTAAACGTAACACTAACCCTAACCCTAACCCTTACCCTTACCCTAACCCTAACCCTAACCTTAATGCTACCCCTCACCCTAACCCTAAACCTAATCCTTACCCTAACCCTACCCTAATCCTAACCCTAACCCTAAACCTAACCCTTACTCTAACCCTAACCCTAACACTAACCCTAACACTTACCCTTTCCCTAACCCTAAACCTAACCCTAAAGCTAACCCTATCCCTAACCTTAACCCTAACCCTCACCCTAAACCTAACCCTTACCCTTACCTTTACCCTATACCTAACCCTAACCCTAACCCTTAACCCTAAACGTAACCCTAACCCTAAATCTAACCCTTACCCTTACCCTAACCCTAACCTTAACCTTAATGCTAACCCTAACCCTAACACAAAACCTAATCCTTACCCTAACCCTAAACCTAAACCTAACCCTAAATCTAACCCTTACCCTTACACTAACCCTAACCCTACACTTAATGCTAACCCGAACCCTAACCCTCACCCTAACCCTTACCCTTTCCCTAACCCTAATGCCTACCCTAACCCTAAACCTAACCCGAACCCTAACCCTTTCCCTAACCCTAATCTTAACCCTAAACCTAACCCTAACCCTAACATTCACCCTTACACTTACTCTAACTCTAACCATCATCCTAACCCTAACCCTAACCCTAACCGTAACCCTTTCCCTTAACCTAACCCTCACCCTAACCCTAACCCTTACCCTTACGCTATCCCTAAAACTAACCTTAATGCTAACCTTAAACCTAACCCTAACCCTAACCCTAAACCCAACCCGTAAACCTAAAACTTACCGTAACCCAAAACCTGACGCTAACCCTTACACTTACCCTAACCCTAACCCTAACCCTAACACTAACCCTAACCTTAACTCTAACCCTAACCCTAACCCTAACACTTACCCTTATCCTAACCTTAACCCTAAACCTTACACTTACACTTACCCTAACCCTAACCCTAACCCTAAACCTAAATCTACCCCTTAGTCTTAACCTAACCCTAACCCTAACCCTAGCCCTTACCCTAACCCTAAATCTAACCCTTAGCCTAACCCTAACCCTGAACCTAACCCTAACCCTAACCCTAACCCTTACTCTTACCCTAACTCTAACCCCAAACCAAAGCCTAAACGTAAACCGTACCCTTACCCTAACCCTAAATCTAACCCTAACCCTAACCCTAACCCCTAACCCTAACCCTAACCCTTACCCTTACCCTAACCCTAACCTTAACCCCAACCCTAACCCCAACACTAGTCCTTACCCTAAGCCTAACCCTAACCCTTATCCTAACCCTAACCCTAACCCTAAACCTAAACCTAATCCTAACCCTAACCCTTACCTTTACATTAAACCTAAACCTAACCCCAACCCTAACCCTAAAACTAATCCTTACCCTAAGCCTAACCCTAACCCTAATCCTAACCCTAACTCTAACCCTAAACTTAACCCTAACCCTAATCCTAACCCTTACCCTTTCCCTAACCCTAAACCTAACCCTTACCCTAACTCTAACCCTAAACCTAACCCTAACCATTACCCTAACCCCAACCCTAACCTTAACCCTAACCTTAATGCTAACCCTAATCCTAACCCTAACCCTAACCCTAACCCTTACCCTAACCCTAAACTTTACCCTAACCCTAACCCTAACCCCAACCCTAACCCCAACACTAGTCCTTACCCTAAGCCTAACCCTAACCCTTATCCTAACCCTAACCCTAACCCTAACCCTAATCCTAACCCTAACCCTTACCTTTACATTAAATCTAAACCTAACCCCAACCCTAACCCTAACACTAATCCTTACCCTAAGCCTAACCCTAACCCTAATCCTAACCCTAACTCTAACCCTAAACTTAACCCTAACCCTAATCCTAACCCTTACCCTTACCCTAACCCTAAACCTAACCCTTACCCTAACTCTAACCCTAACCCTAACCCTAACCCTTACCCTAACCCTAAACTTTACCCTAACCCTAATCCTAACCCCAACCCTTACCCTTACCCTTACCCTAACCCTAATCCTAACCCTAACCCTTACTCTAACCCTAACCCTAACCCTAACCCTAACCCTTACCCTAACCCTAACCCTAAACCTAATCCTAACGCTAATCCTAACCCTAACCCTAACCCTAACACTAACCCTATCCCTAACTCTTACCCTTACGCTAACCTTACCACTAACCCTAACCCTAAATTTTATGCTAACCCTAACCCTATCCCTAACCCTAACCCTTTCCCTTACCCTAACTCTAACCTTAAACCCAACCCTAACCCTAACCGTAAACCTAACCTTACCCTTACCCTAACCTAACCGTAACCTTAATGCCAACACTAAACCCAACCCTAACCCTAACCCTAACGCTTACCCTTACCCTAACCGTAACCCTAACCCTAAACCTCACACTTACTCTTACCCTAACCCTAACCCTAACTTTTACCCTAACCCTAACCCTAATGTATACCCTAAACCTAACCCTAACCCTAACCAAACCCCTAACCATAACCCTTACCCTAACCCCAACCCTAACCATAACCCTTACCCTTACCCTAAACCTAACCCTACATCTAACCCAAACCCTTAACCTAACCCTAACCCTAACACTAACCCTAAACCTAACCCTAAATCTAACCCTTAGCCTTACTCTAACCCTAACCCTACCCCTAACCCCTATCCTAACCCTAACTCTAACCCTTAGACTTACCCTAACCTTAACCCTAACCCTAAACCTAACCCTAACCCTTACCCTTACACTAACCCTAACCTTAATGCTAACCCTAACCCTAACCCGAAACCTAATCCTTACCCTAACCCTAACCTTAACCCTAACTCTAACCCTAACCCATAACCTAACTCTAAGCCTAATCCTTACCCTAATCCAAACCCTAACCCTAACCCTAACCCTAACACTTTCCCAAACCCTAACCCTAACACTAACCCAAACCCTCACCCTTACCCTTAGTCTAACCCTAACCCTAAACCTAACCCTAACCCTCACCATAACCCTAACCCTCACCCTTACCCTTACTCTAACCCTCACCCTTACCCTAACCCTAACCCTAAGCCTAACCCTAACCGCTAATCCTAACCCTAACCCTAAACCTAACCCTAAACCTATCCCTAACCCTAACCCTAACCCTAACCCTTACCCCTAACCAAACTCTAACCCTAACTCTAACCCTAACCCTAACCCTAACCCTAACTCTTACCCTCACCCTAACACTAACGCTAAACCTAAGCCCAATCCTAACCTCAACCCTATCCCTAACCCTAACCCTAACCTTAAACCCAAACCTAACCCAAACCCTAACCCTTACCCTAATCCTAAACCTAACACTAACCCTAACCCTAACCCTAACCCTTACCCTTACCCTAACCCTAACCATAACCTTAATGCTACCCCTCACCCTAACCCTTAGCCTAACCCTTACCCTAAACCTACTCCTAATCCTAACCCTAACCCTAACCCTAACGTTTACCCTAACCCTAACCCTAACACTAACCATAACAATTACCCTTTTCCTAACCCGAACCCTAACCCTAAACCTAACCCTAAACCTAACCTTAACCCCTAACCCTAACCCTAACCCTAACCCTAAATCTAACCCTTACCCTTACCCTAACCCTAACCCTAACCTTAATGCTAACCCTAACCCTAACACGAAACCTAATCCTTACCCTATCCCTAAACCTAAACCAAACGCTAAATCTAACCCTTACCCTTACCCTAACCCTAACTCTAAACTTAATGCTAACCTGAACCCTAACCATAACCATAACCCTTACCCTTTCCCTAACCCTAATGCCTACCCTAACCTTAACCATAACCTGAACCCTAACCCTTTCCCTAACCCTAATCTTAACCTTAAACCTAACCCTAAACCTAACCCTCACCCTTACCGTTGCTCTAACCCTAACCATAATCCTAACACTAACCCTAATCCTAACCCTAATCTTAAACCGAAACCTAACCCAAACCCTAACCCTTACACTATCCCTAAACGTAACACTAACCCTAACCCTAACCCTTACCCGTACCCTAACCCTAACCCTAACCTTAATGCTACCCCTCACCCTAACCCTAAACCTAATCCTTACCCTAACCCTACCCCTAATCCTAACCCTAACCCTAACCCTAACACTTACTCTAAACCTAACCCTAACACTAACCCTAACACTTACCCTTTCCCTAACCCTAAACCTAACCCTAAACTTCACACTAAACCTTTCCCTAACCCTTACCCTTACCCTAACCCTAACCCTAACCTTAATGCTACCCCTCACCCTAACCCTAAACCTAATCCTTTCCCTAACCCTACCCCTAATACTAACCCTAACCCTAACCCTAACCCTTACTCTAACCCTAACCCTAACACTAACCCTAACACTTACCCTTTCCCTAACCCTAAACCTAAACCTAAAGCTAACCCTAACCCTAACCTTAACCCTAACCCTCACCCTAACCCTAACCCTTACCCTTACCTTTACCCTATATCTAACCCTAACCCTAAACCTTAACCCTAACCCTAACCTAACCCTAAATCTAACCCTTAACCTTACCCTAACCCTAACCTTAACCTTAATGCTACCCCTCACCCTAACCCTAAACCTAATCCTTACCCTAACCCTAAACCTAAACCTAACCCTCAGTCTAACCCTTACCCTTACCCTAACCCTAACCCTAAACTTAATGCTAACCCGAACCCTAACCCTAACCCTAACCCTTACCCTTGCCCTAACCCTAATGCCTACCCTAACCATAAACCTAACCCGAACCCTAACCCTTTCCCTAACCCTAATCTTTACCCTAAACCTAACCCTAACCCTAACATTCACCCTTACACTTACTCTAACTCTAACCGTCATACTAACCCTAAACCTAACCCTAACCGTAACCCTTACCCTTAACCTAACCCTAACCCTAACCCTAACCCTTACACTTACGCTATCCCTAAAACTAACCTTAATGCTAACCTTAAACCTAACCCTAACCCTAACCCTAAACCCAACCCGTAAACCTAACCCTTACCGTAACCCTAAACCTAACCCTAACCCTTACCCTTACCCTAACCCTAACCCTAACCCTAACACTAACCCTAACCTTAACTCTAACCCTAACCCTAACCCTAACACTTACCCTTATCCTAACCTTAACCCTAAACCTTACACTTACACTTACCCTAACCCTAACCCTAACCCTAACCCTAACCCTAACACTAACCCTAACCTTAACTCTAACCCTAACCCTAACCCTAACACTTACCCTTATCCTAACCTTAACCCTAAACCTTACACTTACACTTACCCTAACCCTAACCCTAACCCTAACCCTAACCCTTACTCATACCCTAACTCTAACACCAAACCAAACCCTAAACCTAAACCGTACCCTTACCCTAACCCTAAATCTCACCCTAACCCTAAACCTAACCCCAACCCTAACCCTAACACTAGTCCTTACCCTAAGCCTAACCCTAACCCTAATCCGAACCCTAACCCTAACCCTAACCCTAATCCTAACCCTAACCCTTACCTTTACATTAAACCTAAACCTAACCCCAACCCTAACCCTAACACTAATCCTTACCCTAAGCCTAACCCTAACCCTAATCCTAACCCTAACTCTAACCCTAAACTTAACCCTAACCCTAATCCTAACCCTTACCCTTACCCTAAAACTAAACCTAACCCTTATCCTAACTCTAACCCTAACCCTAACCCTAACCATTACCCTAACCCCAAACCTAACCTTAACCCTAACCTTAATGCTAACCCTAATCCTAACCCTAACCCTAACCCTAACCCCAACCCTTACCCTTACCCTTACCCTAACCATAACTCTAACCCTTATCCTAACTCTAACCCTAACCCTAACCCTAACTCTAACCCTAACCCTTACCCTAACCCTAACCCTAAACCTAACACTAATGCTAATCCTAACCCTAATCATTACTCTAACCCTAACCCTAATCCTAACCCTTAACCTAACCCTAACCCTATCCCTAACTCTTAACCTTACCCTAACCTTACCACTAACCCTAACCCTAAATTTTACGCTAACCCTAACCCTAACCCTAACCCTAACCCTTTCCCTTACCCTAACTCTAACCTTAAACCCAACCCTAACCCTAACCCTAAATCTAACCTTACCCTTACCCTAACCTAACCGTAACCTTAACGCCAACACTAAACCCAACCCTAACCCTAACCCTAACGCTTACCCTTACCCTTACCCTAACCGTAACCCTAACCCTAAACCTCACACTTACCCTTACCCTAACCCTAAACCTAACTTTTACCCTAACCCTAACCCTAACGTTTACCCTAACCCTAACCCTAACCCTAATCAAACCCCTAACCATAACCCTTACCCTAACCCTAATCCTAACCCTAACCCTTACCCTTACCCTAAACCTAACCCTACATCTAACCCAAACCCTTAACCTAACCCTAACCCTAACCCTAACACTAACCCTAAACTTAACCCTAACTCTAACCCTTAGCCTTACCCTAACCCTAACCCTACCCCTAACCCATATCCTAACCCTAACTCTAACCCTTAGACTTACCCTAACCTTAACCCTAACCCTAAACCTAACCCTAACCCTTACCCTTACACTAACCCTAACCTTAATGCTAACCCTAAACCTAACCCGAAACCTAATCCTTACCCTAACCCTAACCTTAACCCTAACTATAACCCTAACCCATACCCTAACTCTAAGCCTAACCCTTACCCTAATCCAAACCCTAACACTAACCCAAAACCTAACACTTTCCCTAACCGTAAACCTAACACTAACCCTAACCCTCACCCTTACCCTTAGTCTAACCCTAACCCTAAACCTAACGCTAACCCTAACCCTAACCCTAATCCTCACCCTTACCCTTACTCTAACCCTCACCCTTACCCTAACCCTAACCCTAAGCCTAACCCTAACCGCTAATCCTAACCCTAACCCTAAACCTATCCGTAACCCTAATCCTAACCCTAACCCTAACCCTTACCCTAAACCTACTCCTAATCCTAACCCTAACCCTAACACTTACCCTAACATTAACCCTAACACTAACACTAAAACTAACAATTACCCTTTCCCTAACCCTAAACCTAACCCTAACCCTAACCTTAACCCCTAACCCTAACCCTAACCCTAACCCTAAATCTAACCCTTACCCTTACCCTAACCCTAACCCTAACCTTAATGCTAACCCTAACCCTAACACGAAACCTAATCCTTACCCTAACCCTAAACCTAAACCAAACGCTAAATCTAACCCTTACCCTTACCCTAACCCTAACTCTAAACTTAATGCTAACCTGAACCCTAACCCTAACCATAATCCTTACCCTTTCCCTAACCCTAATGCCTACCCTAACCCTAACCATAACCTGAACCCTAACCCTTTCCCTAACCCTAATCTTAACCCTAAACCTAACCCTACCCTAACCCTCACCCTTACCGTTACTCTAACCCTAACCATAATCCTAACCCTAACCCTAACCCTAACCCTAACCTTAAACCGAAACCTAACCCAAACCCTAACCCTTACCCTTACCCTAAACGTAACACTAACCCTAACCCTAACCCTTACCCTTACCCTAACCCTAACCCTAACCTTAATGCTACCCCTCACCCTAACCCTAAACCTAATCCTTACCCTAACCCTACCCTAATCCTAACCCTAACCCTAAACCTAACCCTTACTCTAACCCTAACCCTAACACTAACCCTAACACTTACCCTTTCCCTAACCCTAAACCTAACCCTAAAGCTAACCCTATCCCTAACCTTAACCCTAACCCTCACCCTAAACCTAACCCTTACCCTTACCTTTACCCTATACCTAACCCTAACCCTAACCCTTAACCCTAACCGAAACCCTAACCCTAAATCTAACCCTTACCCTTACCCTAACCCTAACCTTAACCTTAATGCTAACCCTAACCCTAACACAAAACCTAATCCTTACCCTAACCCTAAACCTAAACCTAACCCTAAATCTAACCCTTACCCTTACACTAACCCTAACCCTACACTTAATGCTAACCCGAACCCTAACCCTCACCCTAACCCTTACCCTTTCCCTAACCCTAATGCCTACCCTAACCCTAAACCTAACCCGAACCCTAACCCTTTCCCTAACCCTAATCTTAACCCTAAACCTAACCCTAACCCTAACATTCACCCTTACACTTACTCTAACTCTAACCATCATCCTAACCCTAACCCTAACCCTAACCGTAACCCTTTCCCTTAACCTAACCCTAACCCTAACCCTAACCCTTACCCTTACGCTATCCCTAAAACTAACCTTAATGCTAACCTTAAACCTAACCCTAACCCTAACCCTAAACCCAACCCGTAAACCTAAAACTTACCGTAACCCTAAACCTGACGCTAACCCTTACACTTACCCTAACCCTAACCCTAACCCTAACACTAACCCTAACCTTAACTCTAACCCTAACCCTAACCCTAACACTTACCCTTATCCTAACCTTAACCCTAAACCTTACACTTACACTTACCCTAACCCTAACCCTAACCCTAAACCTAAATCTACCCCTTAGTCTTAACCTAACCCTAACCCTAACCCTAGCCCTTACCCTAACCCTAAATCTAACCCTTAGCCTAACCCTAACCCTGAACCTAACCCTAACCCTAACCCTAACCCTTACTCTTACCCTAACTCTAACCCCAAACCAAAGCCTAAACGTAAACCGTACCCTTACCCTAACCCTAAATCTAACCCTAACCCTAACCCTAACCCCTAACCCTAACCCTAACCCTTACCCTTACCCTAACCCTAACCTTAACCCCAACCCTAACCCCAACACTAGTCCTTACCCTAAGCCTAACCCTAACCCTTATCCTAACCCTAACCCTAACCCTAAACCTAAACCTAATCCTAACCCTAACCCTTACCTTTACATTAAACCTAAACCTAACCCCAACCCTAACCCTAAAACTAATCCTTACCCTAAGCCTAACCCTAACCCTAATCCTAACCCTAACTCTAACCCTAAACTTAACCCTAACCCTAATCCTAACCCTTACCCTTTCCCTAACCCTAAACCTAACCCTTACCCTAACTCTAACCCTAAACCTAACCCTAACCATTACCCTAACCCCAACCCTAACCTTAACCCTAACCTTAATGCTAACCCTAATCCTAACCCTAACCCTAACCCTTACCCTAACCCTAAACTTTACCCTAACCCTAACCCTAACCCCAACCCTAACCCCAACACTAGTCCTTACCCTAAGCCTAACCCTAACCCTTATCCTAACCCTAACCCTAACCCTAACCCTAATCCTAACCCTAACCCTTACCTTTACATTAAATCTAAACCTAACCCCAACCCTAACCCTAACACTAATCCTTACCCTAAGCCTAACCCTAACCCTAATCCTAACCCTAACTCTAACCCTAAACTTAACCCTAACCCTAATCCTAACCCTTACCCTTACCCTAACCCTAAACCTAACCCTTACCCTAACTCTAACCCTAACCCTAACCCTAACCCTTACCCTAACCCTAAACTTTACCCTAACCCTAATCCTAACCCCAACCCTTACCCTTACCCTTACCCTAACCCTAATCCTAACCCTAACCCTTACTCTAACCCTAACCCTAACCCTAACCCTTACCCTAACCCTAACCCTAAACCTAATCCTAACGCTAATCCTAACCCTAACCCTAACCCTAACACTAACCCTATCCCTAACTCTTACCCTTACGCTAACCTTACCACTAACCCTAACCCTAAATTTTATGCTAACCCTAACCCTATCCCTAACCCTAACCCTTTCCCTTACCCTAACTCTAACCTTAAACCCAACCCTAACCCTAACCGTAAACCTAACCTTACCCTTACCCTAACCTAACCGTAACCTTAATGCCAACACTAAACCCAACCCTAACCCTAACCCTAACGCTTACCCTTACCCTAACCGTAACCCTAACCCTAAACCTCACACTTACTCTTACCCTAACCCTAACCCTAACTTTTACCCTAACCCTAACCCTAATGTATACCCTAAACCTAACCCTAACCCTAACCAAACCCCTAACCATAACCCTTACCCTAACCCCAACCCTAACCATAACCCTTACCCTTACCCTAAACCTAACCCTACATCTAACCCAAACCCTTAACCTAACCCTAACCCTAACACTAACCCTAAACCTAACCCTAAATCTAACCCTTAGCCTTACTCTAACCCTAACCCTACCCCTAACCCCTATCCTAACCCTAACTCTAACCCTTAGACTTACCCTAACCTTAACCCTAACCCTAAACCTAACCCTAACCCTTACCCTTACACTAACCCTAACCTTAATGCTAACCCTAACCCTAACCCGAAACCTAATCCTTACCCTAACCCTAACCTTAACCCTAACTCTAACCCTAACCCATAACCTAACTCTAAGCCTAATCTTTACCCTAATCCAAACCCTAACCCTAACCCTAACCCTAACACTTTCCCAAACCCTAACCCTAACACTAACCCAAACCCTCACCCTTACCCTTAGTCTAACCCTAACCCTAAACCTAACCCTAACCCTCACCATAACCCTAACCCTCACCCTTACCCTTACTCTAACCCTCACCCTTACCCTAACCCTAACCCTAAGCCTAACCCTAACCGCTAATCCTAACCCTAACCCTAAACCTAACCCTAAACCTATCCCTAACCCTAACCCTAACCCTAACCCTTACCCCTAACCAAACTCTAACCCTAACTCTAACCCTAACCCTAACCCTAACCCTAACTCTTACCCTCACCCTAACACTAACGCTAAACCTAAGCCCAATCCTAACCTCAACCCTATCCCTAACCCTAACCCTAACCTTAAACCCAAACCTAACCCAAACCCTAACCCTTACCCTAATCCTAAACCTAACACTAACCTAACCCTAACCCTAACCCTTACCCTTACCCTAACCCTAACCATAACCTTAATGCTACCCCTCACCCTAACCCTTAGCCTAACCCTTACCCTAAACCTACTCCTAATCCTAACCCTAACCCTAACCCTAACGTTTACCCTAACCCTAACCCTAACACTAACCATAACAATTACCCTTTTCCTAACCCGAACCCTAACCCTAAACCTAACCCTAAACCTAACCTTAACCCCTAACCCTAACCCTAACCCTAACCCTAAATCTAACCCTTACCCTTACCCTAACCCTAACTCTAAACTTAATGCTAACCTGAACCCTAACCATAACCATAACCCTTACCCTTTCCCTAACCCTAATGCCTACCCTAACCTTAACCATAACCTGAACCCTAACCCTTTCCCTAACCCTAATCTTAACCCTAAACCTAACCCTAACCCTAACCCTCACCCTTACCGTTACTCTAACCCTAACCATAATCCTAACCCTAACCCTAATCCTAACCCTAACCTTAAACCGAAACCTAACCCAAACCCTAACCCTTACACTATCCCTAAACGTACCACTAACCCTAACCCTAACCCTTACCCGTACCCTAACCCTAACCCTAACCTTAATGCTACCCCTCACCCTAACCCTAAACCTAATCCTTACCCTAACCCTACCCCTAATCCTAACCCTAACCCTAACCCTAACCCTTACTCTAAACCTAACCCTAACACTAACCCTAACACTTACCCTTTCCCTATCCCTAAACCTAACCCTAAACTTCACACTAAACCTTTCCCTAACCCTTACCCTTACCCTAACCCTAACCCTAACCTTAATGCTACCCCTCACCCTAACCCTAAACCTAATCCTTACCCTAACCCTACCCCTAATACTAACCCTAACCCTTACCCTAACCCTTACTCTAACCCTAACCCTAACACTAACCCTAACACTTACCCTTTCCCTAACACTAAACCTAACTCTAAAGCTAACCCTAACCCTAACCTTAACCCTAACGCTCACCCTAACCCTAACCCTTACCCTTACCTTTACCCTATACCTAACCCTAACCCTAACCCTTAACTCTAACCCTAACCCTAACCCTAAATCTAACCCTTACCCTTACCCTAACCCTAACCTTAACCTTAATGCTAACCCTAACCCTAACACAAAACCTAATTCTTACCCTAACCCTAAACCTAAACCTAACCCTAAATCTAACCCTTACCCTTACCCTAACCCTAACCCTAAACTTAATGCTAACCCGAACCCTAACCCTAACCCTAACCCTTACCCTTTCCCTAACCCTAATGCCTACCCTAACCCTAAACCTAACCAGAACCCTAACCCTTTCCCTAACCCTAATCTTAACCCTAAACCTAACCCTAACCCTAACATTCACCCTTACACTTACTCTAACACTAACCGTCATCCTAACCCTAACCCTAACCCTAACCGTAACCCTTACCCTTAACCTAACCCTAACGCTAACCCTAACCCTTACACTTACGCTATCCCTAAAACTAACATTAATGCTAACCTTAAACCTAACCCTAAACCTAACCCGACCTCTAAACCTAACCCTAACACTAAACCTAACCTTAACACTTACCCTTACCCTAACCCAAACCCTAACCCTAACCCTTACCCCTACCCTAAACCCAAACCTAACCCTAACCCTAACCCTAACCCTTACCCTTTCCCTAACCTAACCCTAACCCTAACCCTAACCCTTACCCTTACCCTAACCCTAACCCTAACCCTAACTATAACCCCTAACCCTAACCCTAACCATAACACTAACACTTACCCTTACCCTAACCTTAACCCTAACCCTAACCCTAAACTTAACCCTAAGCCTAAACCTAACCCTAACCCTTACAATTACCCTAATCCTATACCTAATCCTAACCCTAACAATAACCCTAACTCCTAACACTAACCCTAACACTAACCATAAATATATCCCTTACCCTTACCCTAACTCTAACACTAAATTTAATGCTCACCCTAAACCTAATACTTACCCTAACCCTAACACTAACCCTAAATCTTACCCTTACCGTATCCTAACCCTAACCCTAAACTTAATGCTAACCCTATCCCTAAGCCTAACCCTAACACTTACCCTAACCCTAATCCTAATCCTTACCCTAACCCTAACCCTAACCCTAACCCTTTTCCTAACCCTAACCTTAACCCTAACCCTAAACCTAACCCTAACCCTCACCCTTACCCTTACTCTAACCCTAACCCTAACCCTACCCCTAACCCCTAACACTAACCCTAACCCTTATCTTACTCTATCCCTAACCCTAACCCTAACCGTAAACCTAACCCTAACCACTAACCCTAACCCTAATCCTTACTTAACCCTAATCTTAACTCTAACCATTAGCCTTACCCTAAACCTAAGCCTAAACCTAACCCTTAACCTAACCCTAACCCTAACCCTTACCTAAACCTAACCCTAACACTAACCCCTAACCCTCACCCATACTCTAACGCTCCCCCTCACACTAACCCTTATCCTAACCCTTACCCTAATCCTAACCCTAACCCTAACCCTAACCCTTACCCTTATCATCACCCTAACCCTAACCCTAAACCCAACCCTAAACCTAACCCTAACCCTTACCCTTACCCTAACCCTAACCCTTAACCTAACCCTAACATTAACCCTAATCCTAACACTTAACCTAACCATAATCCTTACCCTAACCCTAAACCTAAACCTACACTTAACCCTAACCCTTACGCTTACCCTAACCATAACCCTATCCCTAAACCTAACCCTAACCCTAACCCTTACCCTTACCATAACCCTAACCCCAAACCTAACCCTATCCCTAACCCTAACCCTAAACCGTAACCTAACCATAAACCTAATGCTTACTCTTACCCTAACCATAACCCCAAACCTAACCTTAACCCTAACCCTAAACCTTACCCTTACCCTAAACCTAACCCAAAACCTAACCCTAACTTTAACACTAAACATAACACTAAACCTAAACCTAACCCTTACCCTAACCCTAACCCTGAACCTAACCATAACCCTAACCCATACCCTAACGCTAACCCTAACCCTTACTCTAACCCTAACCCTAATTCTTACCCTAACCCTCACCCTAACCCTAACCTTAACCTTTCCCTAACCCTAACCTTAACCCTAAACCTAACCCTAACCCTAACCCTAACCCTAACCCTCACCCTATCCCTAACCTTAACCTTTCCCTAACCCTAACCCTAACCTTAACCTTTCCCTAACCCTAACCCTAACCCTAAAATTAACACTAACCCTAACCCTAACCTTAATGCTACCCCTCACCCTAACCCTAGACCTAACCCTTACCCTAACCGTAACCCTAATCCTAATCCTAACCCTAACCCTAACCCTTACCCTAATCCTAACCCTGAACCTAAACCTAACCCTAACCCATACCCTTACCCTAACCCTAAACCTAAATCTAACCCTAACCCTAACCCTAACCATTAACCTAACCATAACCCTAACCCAAAACATAAACCTAACCCTAACTCTAACTTTTACCCTAACCCTAACCATAACACTAACCCTTACCCTAAACCTAACCCTAAGCCTTACCCTAACCCTAACTCTAACCCCTAACCCCTAACCCTAACCATTACCCTAACCCTAACCCTAACCCTTACCCTAAACCTAACCCTACCTCTAAACCTAACCCTAACCCTAACCCTAAATCTTACACTAAACCTAACCCTAACACTTAGCCTAACCCTAACCCTAACCCTAACCTTAAACCTACCCCTAACCCTAACCCTTATCCTTACCCTAACCCTAACCCTAACCCTTACACTTAGCCAAACCTTAACCCTAAACCTAACCCTTACGCTTACCCTAACCCTAACGCTACCCTAACCCCTAACCCTAACCCTAAACCTAACGCTAACTCTAACCCTTAGCCTTACCCTAAACCTAACCCTAACCCTAACCCTTATCCTAACCCTAACTCTAACCCTTAGACTTACACTAACCTTAACCCTAACCCTAACACTAACCCTAACCCTTACCCTAACCCTAACACTAACCCTAACCCCTAACCGTAATCCTAACCCTAACGTTCACCCTAACCCTAATCCTAACCCTAACCTTTACCCTAATCCTAACCCAAACTCTAACGCTTAGCCTTACCTTAACCCTAACCCTAACCGTAACCCTTACCCTAAACCTAACCCTAACTCTTACCCTAACCCTAACCCTAACCCTAACACCTAACCCTAACCCTAAACCTAACGCTCACACTAACCCTAAACCTAACCCTAAACCTTACCCTGACCCCTAACCCTAACCGTAACCCTCACCCTTACCCTAACACTAACCCTAAACTTAACTCTAAACCTAACACTAACCCTAACCCTAACCCTAACTCTTACCCTGACCCTAAACCTAACCCTAAACCTAACCCTTATCCTAACCCTAACTCTAACCCTTAGACTTACACTAACCTTAACCCTAACCCTAACACTAACCCTAACCCTTACCCTAACCCTAACACTAACCCTAACCCCTAACCGTAATCCTAACCCTAACGTTCACCCTAACCCTAATCCTAACCCTAACCTTTACCCTAATCCTAACCCAAACTCTAATGCTTAGCCTTACCTTAACCCTAACCCTAACCGTAACCCTTACCCTAAACCTAACCCTAACTCTTAATCTAACCCTAACCCTAACCCTAACCCTAACACCTAAACCTAACCCTAAACCTAACGCTCACACTAACCCTAAACCTAACCCTAAACCTTACCCTAACCCTTACCCTAACCGTAACCCTAATCCTAATCCTAACCCTAACCCTAACCCTTACCCTAACCCTAACCCTGAACCTAAACCTAACCCTAACCCATATCCTTACCCTAACTCTAACCCCTAACCCCTAACCCTAACCATTACCCTAACCCTAACACCTAACCCTAACCCTAAACCTAACGCTCACACTAACCCTAAACCTAACCCTAAACCTTACCCTAACGATAACCCTAACCCTAACCCTAACACTTACCCTACCCCTACCCCTAACCCTAACCCCAACCCTAAACCTAACCCTAACCCTTACCCTTACCCTAACCCTAACCCTTAACCTACCCCTAACCCGAACTCTAACCCTAAACCTTACCCTTAGCCTAACCCTAAAACTAACCCTAACCCTAACCCTAACCCCTAACCCTAAGCCTAACTCTTTCTCTTACCCTAACCCTAACCCCAAACCTAACCCTAATCCTTACCCTCTCCCTAACCCTAACCCTAAATTTAACCCTAAACCTAACACTAACCCTAACCCTAAACCTTACCCTAACCCTAACCCTAACCCTAACCCTTACCCTTACCCTAACCCTAAATCTAACCCTAACCCTAACCCTTACCCTAACCCTAAACCTAACCCTAACCCTAACATTTACCCTAAACCTAACCCTAACACTGATCCTTACCCTTACCCTAAACCTAACCTTAAACCTAACCCTAACACTAACCCTAACCCTAAGCCTTACCTTTAACCCTAACCCTATCCCTAACCCTAACCCTAACCCTAACCTTAACCCTAACCCTAACCCTAAACCTAACCCTGACCCCTAACCCTAACCGTAACCCTCACCCTTACCCTAACACTAACCCTAAACTTAACTCTAAACCTAACACTAACCCTAACCCTAACCCTAACTCTTACCCTGACCCTAAACCTAACCCTAACCCTAACCCTTACCCTTACCCTAAACCTAACACTAAACCTAAACCTTATTCTTACCCTAACCCTAACCCTAACATTAATTCTAACCCTAACCCTAACCCTTACCCTAAACCTAACCCTAACTTTAATCCTTAACCTAACTCTAACCCTAACCCTATCCCTTACCCTAACACTAACCCTGAGCCTAAACCTAAACATAACCCTTACCCTTACACTAAACCTAACACTAA
The DNA here is from genome assembly GCA_024803745.1 of Megascapheus bottae. Classification (NCBI taxonomy): domain Eukaryota; kingdom Metazoa; phylum Chordata; class Mammalia; order Rodentia; family Geomyidae; genus Megascapheus; species Megascapheus bottae. The sequence goes on from JANJXV010001468.1 coordinate 79,669, forward strand.
ACCTAACCCTAACCCTCCCCCGAAACCAACCCTTACCCAAAACCTAACCTTAACCCTAACCCTAACCATAAGCCTAACCCTTACCCTAACCCTAACCCTACCCTAACCCTACACTAACCCTATCCTAACCTGTACCATTACTCAAACCCTAACCCTAACCCTAACCCTAACCCTTACCCTTACATTAAACCTAACCCTAACCCTAACTCTAACACCTAACCCTAACCCTAACCTTAAACATAACACTTACCCTAACCCTAACCCTAAATCTAACCCTTACCCTTACCCTAACCCTAAGCCTAAACTTAATGCTAACCCTAACCCTAAACCTAACCCTTAGCCTTACCCTAACCCTAACCTAACCTTAACCGCAAACCTAACCCTAACCCTAACCCTAACCCTAACCTAACCCTTACCCTAATCCTAACCCTAACCCTAACCCTAACCCTAACCCTTACCCTAACCCTTACCCTTAACCTAACCCTAATCCTACCTCTAACCCTAACCCTAAATCTAACCGGAAGCCTTACCCTAACCCTAACCCTAACCCTTAGTCTAACCCTAACACTAACCCTAACCTCAACACTAACCCTAATCTTAACACTAACCCTAAACCTAACCCTTAGCCTTACCCTAACCCTAAACCTAACCCTAACCTTAACCCTAACCTTAACCCCAAAACTTAACCCTAACCCTAACCCTAACCTAACCCTTGCCCTAATCCTAACCCTAACCCTAACCACTAACCCTAACCCTTACCCTAACCCTTACCCTTAACCTAACCCTAACCCTACCTCTAATCCTAACCCTTACTCTGACCCCTAACCCTAACCCTAACCCTCACCCTTACCCTAACCCTAACCCTGAACTTAACCCTAAACCTAACACTAACCCTAATCCTAACCCTTACCCTAACCCTAACCCTGAACCTAAACCTAACCCTAACCCTTACCCTTACCCTAAGCCTAAACCTAAACTTAACCCTAACCCTAACCCTAACTCTAACCCTAACCCTAAACCTAACCCTAACCCTAACCCTTACCCTTACCCTAAACCTAACCCTAAACCTAAACCTTATTCTAACCCTAATCCTAACCCTAACATTAATTCTAACCCTAACCCTAACCCTAACCCTAACTCTGAGACTAATCCTAACCATAATCCTTACCCTTACCCTAACCCTAACCCTAAACCTAACCCTAACCCTCACCGAAACCTAACCCTTACCCAAACCCTAACCTTAAACCTAACCCTAACCATAACCCTAACCCTTACCCTAACCCTACACTAACCCTATCCTAAACTTTACCCTTACTCTAACCCTAACCCTAACCCTAACCCTTACCCTTACACTAAACCTAACCCTAACCCTAACTCTAACCCCTAACCCTAACCCTAACCTTAAACATAACACTTACCCTAACCCTAACCCTAAATCTACCCCTTACCCTTACCCTAACCCTAAGCCTAACCATAATGCTAACCCTATCCCTTAACAGAAACCTAATCCTTCACTAACCCTAACCCTAACTCTAAACCTAACCCTTACCCTTACCCTAACCCTAACCCTAACCTTAACCCTAACCCTAACCCTAACCCTAAACCTTACCCTTACCCTAACACTAAGCCTAAACTTAATGCTAACCCTAACCCTAAACCGAAAACTAATCCTTACCCTAACCCTAAGCCTAACCTTAATGCTAACCCTAACCCTAAACTGAAACCTAACCCTTACCCTAACCCTAACCCTAACCCTAACTTAACCCTTACCCTAATCCTAACCCTAACCCTAACCACTAAGCCTAACCCTTAACCTAACCCTTACCCTTAACCTAACCCTAACCCTACCTCTAACCCTAACCCTAAATCTAACCGGAAGCCTTACCCTAACCCTAACCCTAACCCTAACCTCAACACTAACCCTAACCCTAACCCTAACCCTAACCCCAAACCTAACTCTAACGCTAAACCTTACCCTTATCCTGAACCTAACCCTAACCCTAACCCTGAACCCTTACCCTAACCCAAACTTTTCTCCTTACCCTAACCCTAAGCCTAACCTTAATGCTAACCCTAACCCTTAACCGAAACCTAATCCTTACCCTAACCCTAACCCTAACTCTAAACCTAACCCTTATCCTTACCCTAACCCTAACCCTAACCTTAACCCTAACCCTAACCCTAACCCTAAACCTAACCCTTACCCTTAACCTAACCCTAACCCTAGCTCTAACCCTAAACCTAAATCTAACCAGAAGCCTTACCCTAACCCTAACCCTAACCTCAACACTAACCCTAACCCTAACCCTAACCCCAAACCTAACTCTAACGCTAAACCTTACCCTTATCCTAAACCTAACCCAAAGCCTAACCCTGACCCCTAACCCTAATCCTAACCCTCACCCTTACCCTAACCCTAACCCTGAGCCTAATCCTAACCATAATCCTTACCCTTACCCTAACCCTAACCCTAAACCTAACCCTAACCCTCACCCGAAACCTAACCCTTACCCTAAACCTAACCTTAACCCTAACCCTAACCATAACCCTAACCCTATCCCTAACCCTACACTAACCCTATCCTAAACTTTACCCTTACTCTAACCCTAACCCTAACCCTTACCCTTACACTAAACCTAACCCTAACCCTAACTCTAACCCCTAACCCTAACCCTAACCTTAAACATAACACTTACCCTAACCCTAACCCTAAATCTAACCCTTACACTTACCCTAACCCTAAACCTAACCTTGATGCTAACCCTAACCCTTAACCGAAACCTAATCCTTACACTAACCCCAACCCTAACTCTAAACATAACCCTTACCCTTACCCTAACCCTAACCCTAACCTTAAACCTAACCCTAACTCTAACCCTAACCCTTACCCTTACCCTAACCCTAAGCCTAACCTTAATGCTAACCCTAACCCTAAACCGAAAACTAATCCATACCCTAACCCTAACCTAACCCTTACCCTAACCCTAACCTAACCCTTACCCTAATCCTAACCCTAACCCTAACCGCTAACCCTAACCCTTACCCTAACCCATACCCTTAACCTAACCCTAACCCTACCTCTAACCCTAACCATAAATCTAACCGGAAGCCTTACCCTAACCCTAACCCTAACCCTTAGCCTAACCCTAACCCTAACCCTAACCTCAACACTAACCATAACCCTAACCCTAACCCTAACCCCAAACCTAACTCTAACGCTAAACCTTACCCTTACCCTAACCCTAACCCTAACCCTAAACTTTAGCCCAAACCTAACCCTAACCCTTACCCTAACCCTTACCCTTAACCTAACCCTAAGCCTACCTCTAACCCTAACCCTAAATCTAACCAGAAGCCTTACCCTAACCCTAACCCTAACCCTTAGCCTAACCCTAACCCTAAACCTAACCTCAACACTAACCCTAACCCTAACCCTAACCCTAACCCCAAACCTAACTCTAACGCTAAACCTTACCCTTATCCTAAACCTAACCCTAACCCTAACCCTGACCCCTAACCCTAACCCTAACCCTCACCCTTACCATAACCCTAACCCTAAACTTAACCCTAAACCTAACACTAACCCTAACCCTAACCCTTACCCTAACCCTAACTCTGAACCTAAACTTAACCCTAACCCTTACCCTTACCCTAAGCCTAAACCTAAACCTAACCCTAACCCTAACCCTAACCCTAACTCTTACCCTAACCCTAAACCTAACCCTAACCCTAACCCTTGCCCTTACCCTAAACCTAACCCTAAACCTAAACCTTATTCTTACACTAATCCTAACACTAACATTAATTCTAACCATAACCCTAACACTAAACCTTACCCTAACCCTAACCTTAATCCTTACCCTCACACTAACCCTAACCCTAACCCTTATCCTAAACCTAACCCTGAGCCTAATCCTAATGATAATCCTTACCCTTACCCTAACCCTAACCCAAAACCTAACCCTAACCATCACCCGAAACCTAACCCTTACCCTAACCCTAACCTTAACCCTAAACCTAACCATAACCCTAACCCTTACCCTAACCCTATCCCTAACCCTACACTAACCCTAACCTTAACTCTAACCCTAAACCTAACCCTAAACCTTACCCTTATCCTAACTTAACCCTAAACCTTACACTTACCCTTACCCTAACCCTAACCCTAACCCCAAATCTAACCCTTATCTTAACCTAACCCTAACCCTAACCCTAACCCTAGCCCTTACCCTAACCCTAAATCTAACCCTTAGCCTAACCCTAACCCTAAGCCTAACCCTAACCCTTACTCTTACCCTAACCCTAACCCCAAACCAAACCCTAAACCTATACCGTACCCTTACCCTAAACCTAAATCTAACCCTAACCCTTACCCTAAGCCCTAACCCTAACCGTAACCCCAACCCTTACCCTTACCCTAACCCTAACCCTAAACCCAACCCTAACCCTAATACTAGTCCGTACCCTAACCCTAACCCTAACCCTAATCCTAACCCTAACCCTAACCCTAACCCTAATCCTAACCCTAACCCTTACCCATACATTAACCCTAAACCTAACCCCAACCCTAACCCTAACACTAATCCTTACCCTAAGCCTAACCCTAAACCTAAAGCTAACCCTAACCCTAACACTAATGCTTATCCTAACCCTAACTCTAACCGTTAGACTTACCCTAACCTTAACCCTAACCCTAACCCTAACCCTTACCCTAACCCTAACACTAACCCTAACCCCTAACCGTAACCCTAACCCTAACGCTCACCCTAACCCTAATCCTAACCCTAACCCTTACCCTAACCCTAACCCAAACTCTAACGCTTAGCCTTACCTTAACCCTAACTGTAACGGTAACCCTTACCCTAAACCTAACCCTAACTCTTACCCTAACCCTAACCCTAACCCCTAACCATGACCCTAACCCTAACGCTCACGCTAACTCTAAACCTCACCCTAACCCTTACCCTAACCGTAACCCTAACCGTAACCCTTACCCTACCCCTAACCCTAACCCTAACCCCAACCCTAAACCTAACCCTAACACTTACTCTTACCCTAACCCTTAACCTACCCCTAACCCTAAACCTTTCCCTTACCCTAACCCTAAAACTAACCCTAACCCTCACCCTAACACCTAACCCTAAGCCTAACTCTTTCTCTTACCCTAACCCTAACCCCAAACCTAACCCTAATCCTTACCCTAAACCTAACCCTAACCCTAACCCTAACCCTAATCCTTACTCTCTCCCTAACCCTAACCCTAACTTTAACCCTAAACCTAACACTAACCCTAACCCTAACCCTTACCCTAAACCTAACACTAACCGTAACCCTAACCCTAACCCTTACACTTACCCTAACCCTAAATCTATCCCTAACCCTTACCCTAACCCTAAACCTAACCCTAATCCTTACCGTAACCGTAACCCTAACACTAACCCTAATCCTTACCCTCTCGCTAACCCTAACCCAAACCTTAACCCTAACATTTACCCTAAACCTAACCATAGCCCTGACCCTTACCCTTACCCTAACCCTAACCTTAAACCTAACCCTTAGCCTAACCCTAACCCTAACCCTAACCTCAACACTAACCCTAACCCTAACCCTAACCCTAACCTCAAACCTAATTCTAATGCTAAACCTTACCCTTATCCTAAACCTAACCCTAAACCTAACCCTGACCCCTAACCCTAACCCTCACCCTTACCCTAACTCTAACCCTAAACTTAACCCTAACCCTAACACTAACCCTAACCCTAACCCTTACCCTAACCCTAAGCCTAAACCTAACCCTAACCCTAACCCTAACCCTAACCCTAACTCTTACCCTGACCCTAAACCTAACCCTTACCCTAACCCTAACCTTTACCCTTACCCTAACCCTAACCCTAACACTAACCCTAACCTTAACTCTAACCCTAACCCTAACCCTAACCCTTACCCTTATCCTAACCTTAACCCTAAACCTTACACTTACCCTTACCCTAACCCTAACCCTAACCCTAACCCTAAATTTAACCCTTATCTTAACCTAACCCTAACCATAACCCTAGCCCTTACCCTAACCCTAAATCTAACCCTTAGCCTAACCCTAAGCCTAACCCTAACCCTTACTCTTACCCTAACCCTAACCCCAAACCAAACCCTAAACCTATACCGTACCCTTACCCTAAACCTAAATCTAACCCTAACCCTTACCCTAAGCCCTAACCCTAACCTAACCCTTACCCTTACCCTAACCCTAACCCTAAACCCAACCCTAACCCTAACACTAGTCCGTACCCTAAGCCTAACCCTAACCCTAATCCTAACCCTAACCCTAAACCTAACCCTAATCCTAACCCTAACCCTTACCCTTACATTAACCCTAAACCTAACCCTAACCCTAACCCTAATACTAATCTTTACCCTAAGCCTAACCATAAACCTAAACCTAACCCTAACCCTAACCCTAACCCTTATCGTAACCCTAACTCTAACCCTTAGACTTACCCTAACCTTAACCTTAACCCTAACCCTAACCCTTATCCTAACCCTAACACTAACCCTAACCCCTATCCGTAACCCTAACCCTAACGCTCACCCTAACCCTAATCCTAACCCTAACCCTTACCCTAACCCTAACCCAAACTCTAACGCTTAGCCTTACCTTAACCCTAACTCTAACGGTAACCCTTACCCAAATCTAACCCTAACTCTTACCCTAACCCTAACCATAACCCTAACACCTAACCCTAACCCTAACCCTAACGCTCACGCTAACCCTAAACCTAACCCTAACCCTTACCCTAACCCTACCCCTAACCCTAACCCTAACCCCTACCCTAAACCTAACCCTAATCCTTACTCTTACCCTAACACTTAACCTACCCCTAACCCTAAAACTAACCCTAACCCTAACCCTAACCCCTAACCCTTAGCCTAACTCTTTCTCTTACCCTAACCCTAACCCTGAACCTTACACTTACCCTAAACCTAACCCTAACGCTAACCCTTACACTTACCCTAACCCTAAATCTAACCCTACCCTAACCCTAACTCTTACCCTAACGCTAAACCTAACCCTAATGCTTACCCTAAACCTAACCCTAACCCTAACCCTAATCCTTACCCTCTCCCTAAAACTAACCCTAACTTTAACCCTAAACCTAACACTAACCCTAACCCTAACCCTTACCCTAAACCTAACACTAACCCTAACCCTAACCCTTACACTTACCCTAACCCTAAATCTAAACCTAACCCTTACCCTAACCCTAAACCTAACCCTAATCCTTACCATAACCGTAAACCTAACACTAAGCCTAACCCTTACCCTCTCCCTAACACTAACCCTAACCCTAACATTTACCCTAAACCTAACCCTAACCCTGACCCTTAACCTTACCCTAACCCTCACCTTAAACCTAACCCTTAGCCTAAACCTAACCCTAACCCTAACCTCAACACTAACCCTAACCCTAACCCTAACCCTAAACCTAATCCCAAACCTAACTCTAACGCTAAACCTTACCCTTATCCTAAACCTAACCCTAAACCTAACCCTGACCCCTAACCACAACCCTAACCCTCACCCTTACCCTAACCCTAACCCTAAACATAACCCTAACTCTAACCCTAACCCTTACCCTAACCCTAACCCTGAAACTAAATCTAAACCTAACCCTTACCCTTACCCTAAGGTTAAACCTAAACCTAACCCTAACCCTAACCCTAACCCTAACTTTTACCCTAAACCTAACCCTAACTCTAACACTTACCCTAACCCTAACCCTAACTCCAACCGCTAAACCTAACCCTTACACTTACCGTTAAACTAACCCTAACCTTTACCCTTACCCTAACCCTAACCCTAACCCTAACACTAACCCTAACCTTAACTCTAAACCTAAACCTAACCCTAACCCTTACCCTTATCCTAACCTTAACCCTAAACCTTACAATTACCCTTACCCTAACCCTAACCCTAACCCCAAATCTAACCCTTATCTTAACCTAACACTAACCCTAACCCTAAGCCTAACCCTAACCCTTACTCTTACCCTAAACCTAACCCCAAACCAAACCCTAAACCTATACCGTACCCTTACCCTAAACCTAAATCTAACCCTAACCCTTACTCTAATCCCTAACCCTAACCGTAACCCTAACCCTTACCCTTACCCTAACCCTAAACCTAAACCCAAACCTAACCCTAATACTAGTCCGTACCCTAAGCCTAACCCTAACCCTAATCCTAACCCTAACCCTAACCCTAACCCTAATCCTAACCCTAACCCTTACCCATATATTAACCCTAAACCTAACCCCAACCCTAACCCTAACACTAATCCTTACCCTAAGCCTAACCCTAAACCTAAACCTAACCCTAACCCTAACCCTGACCCTTATCCTAACCCTAACTCTAACCCTTAGACTTACCCTAACCTTAACCCTAACCCTAACCCTAACCCTTACCCTAACCCTAACACTAACCCTAACCCCTAACCATAACCCTAACCCTAACGCTCACCCTAACCCTAATCCTAACCCTAACCCTTACCCTAACCCTAACCCAAACTCTAACGCTTAGCCTTACCTTGACCCTAACTCTAACCGTAACCCTTACCCTAAACCTAACCCTAACTCTTACACTAACCCTAACCCTAACCCTAACCCTAACCCTAACTCTTACCCTAACCCTAACCCTAACCCCTAACCGTAACCCTAACCCTAACACTCACGCTAAACCTAAACCTCACCCTAACCCTTACCCTAACCCTAACCCTTACCCTACCCCTAACCCTAACCCTAACCCCAACCCTAAACCTAACCCTAATCCTTACTCTTACCCTAACCCTTAACCTACCCCTAACCCTAAACCTTTCCCTTACCCTAACCCTAAAACTAACCCTAACCCTCACCCTAACCCCTAACCCTAAGCCTAACTCTTTCTCTTACCCTAACCCTAACCCCAAACCTAACCCTAACCCTAAACCTGAACCTTACCCTTACCCTAAACCTAACCCTAACTGTAACCATTACACGTACCCTAACCCTAAATCTAACCCTAACCCTAACCCTAACCCTTACCCTACCGCTAAACCTAACCCTAATCCTTACCCTAAACCTAACCCTAACCCTAACCCTAACGCTAATCCTTACCCTCTCCCTAACCCTAACCCTAACTTTAACCCTAAACCTAACACTAACCCTAACCCTAACCCTTACCCTAAACCTAACCCTAACCCTAACCCTAACCCTAACTTTAACCCTAAACCTAAACCTAAATCTAACCCTAACCCTTACCCTAACCCTAAACCTAACCCTAATCCTTACCGTAACCGTAACCCTAACACTAACCCTAATCCTTACCCTCTCCCTAACCCTAACCCAAACCCTAACCCTAACATTTACCCTAAACTTAACCCTAACCCTGACCCTTACCCTTACCCTAACCCTAACCTTAAACCTAACCCTTAGCCTAACCCTAACCCTAACCTCAACACTAACCCTAACCCTAACCCTAACCCTAACCCTAACCCCAAAACTAACTCTAACGCTAAACCTTACCCTTATCCTAAACCTAACTCTAAACCTAACCCTTACCCAAACCCTAACCCTAAACTTAACCCTAACCCTAACACTAAGCCTAACCCTAAACCTTACCCTAACCCTAACCCTGAAATTAAACCTAACCCTAACCCTTACCCATACCCTAAGCCTAAACCTAAACCTAAACCTAACCCTAACCCTAACCCTAACCCTAACTCTTACCCTGACCCTAAACCTAACCCTTACCCTAACCCTAACCTTTACCCTTACCCTAACCCTAACCCTAACCCTAACACTAACCCTAACCTTAACTCTAACGCTAACCCTAACCCTAACCCTTACCCTTATCCTAACCTTAACCCTAAACGTTACACTTACCTTACCCTAACCCTAACCCTAACCCTAACCCTAAATCTAACCCTTATCTTAACCTAACCCTAACCCTAACCCTAGCCCTTACCCTAACCCTAAATCTAACCCTTAGCCTAACCCTAAGCCTAACCCTAACCCTTACTCTTACCCTAACCCTAACCCCAAACCAAACCCTAAACCTATACCGTACCCTTACCCTAAACCTAAATCTAACCCTAAACCTTACCCTAAGACCTAACCCTAACCCTAACCCTTACCCTTATCCTAACCCTAAACCTAAACCCAACCCTAACCCTAACACTAGTCCGTACCCTAAGCCTAACCCTAACCCTAATCCTAACCCTAACCCTAACCCTAACCCTAATCATAACCCTAACCCTTACCCTTACATTAACCCTAAACCTAACCCGAACCCTAACCCTAACACTAATCCTTACCCTAAGCCTAACCCTAAACCTAAACCTAACCCTAACCCTAACCCTAACCCTTATCCTAACCCTAACTCTAACCCTTAGACTTACCCTAACCTTAACCCTAACCCTAACCCTTACCCTAACCCTAACACTAACCCTAACCCCTAACCGTAACCCTAACCCTAACGCTCACCCTAACCCTAATCCTAACCCTAACCCTTACCCTAACCCTAACCCAAACTCTAACGCTTAGCCTTACTTTAACCCTAACTCTAACGGTAACCCTTACCCTAAACCTATCCCTAACTCTTACCCTAACCCTAACCCTAACCCTAACACCTAACCCTAACCCTAACCCTAACGCTCACGCTAACCCTAAACCTAACCCTAACCCTTACCCTAACCCTAACCCTAACCCTAACCCTAACCCTTACCATACCCCTAACCCTAACCCTAACCCCAACCCTAAACCTAACCCTAACCCTTAGCCTTACCCTAACCCTAACCCTTAACCTACCCCTAACCCTAAACCTTTCCCTTACCCTAACCCTAAAACTAACCCTAACCCTAACCCTAACCCCTAACCCTAAGCCTAACTCTTTCTCTTACCCTAACCCTAACCCTGAACCTTACACTTACCCTAAAGCTAACCCTAACGCTAACCCTTACACTTACCCTAACCCTAAACCTAACCCTAACCCTTACCCTTATCCTAACCTTAACCCTAAACCTTACACTTACTCTTACCCTAACCCTAACCCTAACCCATACATTAACCCTAAACCTAACCCCAACCCTAACCCTAACACTAATCCTTATCCTAACCCTAACCCTAACCCTAACCCTAACTCTTACCCTGACCCTAAACCTAACCCTTACCCTAACCCTAACCTTTACCCTTACCCTAACTCTAACCCTAACCCTAACACTAACCCTAACCTTAACTCTAACCCTAACCCTAACCCTAACCCTTACCCTTATCCTAACCTTAACCCTAAACCTTACACTTACACTTACCCTAACCCTAACCATAACCCTAACCCTAAATCTAACCCTTATCTTAACCTAACCCTAACCCTAACCCTAGCCCTTACCCTTACCCTAAATCTAACCTTTAGCCTAACCCTAAGCCTAAGCCTAACCCTAACCCTTACTCTTACCCTAACCCTAACCCCAAACCAAACCCTAAACCTATACCGTACCCTTACCCTAAACCTAAATCTAACCCTAACCCTTACTCTAATCCCTAACCCTAACCGTAACCCTAACCCTTACCCTTACCCTAACCCTAAACCTAAACCCAACCCTAACCCTAATACTAGTCCGTACCCTAAGCCTAACCCTAACCCTAATCCTAACCCTAACCCTAATCCTAACCCTAATCCTAACCCTAACCCTTAACCATACATTAACCCTAAACCTAACCCCAACCCTAACCCTAACACTAATCCTTACCCTAAGCCTAACCCTAAACCTAAACCTAACCCTAACCCTAACCCTGACCCTTATCCTAACCCTAACTCTAACCCTTAGACTTACCCTAACCTTAACCCTAACCCTAACCCTAACCCTTACCCTAACCCTAACACTAACCCTAACCCCTAACCATAACCCTAACCCTAACGCTCACCCTAACCCTAATCCTAAACCTAACCCTTACCCTAACCCTAACCCAAACTCTAACGCTTAGCCTTACCTTAACCCTAACTCTAACCGTAACCCTTACCCTAAACCTAACCCTAACTCTTACCCTAACCCTAACCCTAACCCCTAACCGTAACCCTAACCCTAACACTCACGCTAACCCTAAACCTCAACCTAACCCTTACCCTAACCCTAACCCTTACCCTACCCCTAACCCTAACCCTAACCCCAACCCTAAACCTAACCCTAATCCTTACTCTTACCCTAACCCTTAACCTACCCCTAACCCTAAACCTTTCCCTTACCCTAACCCTAAAACTAACCCTAACCCTCACCCTAACCCCTAACCCTAAGCCTAACTCTTTCTCTTACCCTAACCCTAACCCCAAACCTAACCCTAACCCTAAACCTGAACCTTACCCTTACCCTAAACCTAACCCTAACTCTAACCATTACACGTACCCTAACCCTAATTCTAACCCTAACCCTAACCCTAACCCTTACCCTACCGCTAAACCTAACCCTAATCCTTACCCTAAACATAACCCTAACCCTAAACCTAACCCTAATCCTTACCGTCTCCCTAACCCTAACCCTAACTTTAACCCTAAACCTAACACTAACCCTAACCCTAACTCTTACCCTAAAAATAACCTTAACCCTAACCCTAACCCTAACCCTAACCCTAATCCTTACCCTCTCCCTAACCCTAACCCTAACTTTAACCCTAAACCTAAACCTAAATCTAACCCTAACCCTTACCCTAACCCTAAACCTAACCCTAATCCTTACCGTAACCGTAACCCTAACACTAACCCTAATCCTTACACTCTCCCTAACCCTAACCCAAACCCTAACCCTAACATTTACCCTAAACGTAAACCAAACCCTGACCCTTACCCTTACCCTAACCCTAACCTTAAACCTAACCCTCAGCCTAACCCTAACCCTAACCTCAACACTAACCCTAACCCTAATCCTAACCCTAACCCTAACCCCAAAACTAACTCTAACGCTAAACCTTACCCTTATCCTAAACCTAACTCTAAACCTAACCCTTACCCTAACCCTAACCCTAAACTTAATCCTAAACCTAACACTAAGCCTAACCCTAACCCTTACCCTAACCCTAACCCTGAAATTAAACCTAACCCTAACCCTTACCCTTACCCTAAGCCTAAACCTAAACCTAAACCTAACCCTAACCCTAACCCTATCCCTAACTCTTACCCTGACCCTAAACCTAACCCATACCCTAACCCTAACCTTTACCCTTACCCTAACCCTAACCCTAACCCTAACCCTAACACTAACCCTAACCTTAACTCTAACGCTAACCCTAACCCTAACCCTTACCCTTATCCTAACCTTAACCCTAAACCTTACACTTACCCTTACCCTAACCCTAACCCTAACCCTAACCCTAAATCTAACCCTTATCTTAACCTAACCCTAACCCTAACCCTAGCCCTTACCCTAACCCTAAATCTAACCCTTAGCCTAACCCTAAGCCTAACCCTAACCCTTACTCTTACCCTAACCCTAACCCCAAACCAAACCCTAAACCTATACCGTACCCTTACCCTAAACCTAAATCTAACCCTAACCATTACCCTAAGCCCTAACCCTAACCCTAACCCTTACCCTTATCCTAACCCTAACCCTAAACCCAACCCTAACCCTAACACTAGTCCGTACCCTAAGCCTAACCCTAACCCTAATCCTAACCCTAACCCTTACCCTTACATTAACCCTAAACCTAACCCGAACCCTAACCCTAACACTAATCCTTACCCTAAGCCTAACCCTAAACCTAAACCTAACCCTAACCCTAACCCTAACCCTTATCCTAACCCTAACTATAACCCTTAGACTTACCCTAACCTTAACCCTAACCCTAACCCTTACCCTAACCCTAACACTAACCCTAACCCCTAACCGTAACCCTAACCCTAACGCTCACCCTAACCCTAATCCTAACCCTAACCCTTACCCTAACCCTAACCCAAACTCTAACGCTTAGCCTTACTTTAACCCTAACTCTAACGGTAACCCTTACCCTAAACCTAACCCTAACTCTTACCCTAACCCTAACCCTAACCCTAACCCTAACACCTAACCCTAACCCTAACCCTAATGCTCACGCTAACCCTAAACCTAACCCTAACCCTTACCCTAACCCTAACCCTAACCCTAACCCTAACCCTTACCCTACCCCTAACCGTAACCCTAACCCCAACCCTAAACCTAACCCTAACCCTTAGCCTTACCCTAACCCTAACCCTTAACCTACCCCTACCCCTAAACCTTTCCCTTACCCTAACCCTAAAACTAACCCTAACCCTAACCCTAACCCCTAACCCTAAGCCTAACTCTTTCTCTTACCCTAACCCTAACCCTGAACCTTACACTTACCATAAAGCTAACCCTAACGCTAACCCTTACACTTACCCTAACCCTAAACCTAACCCTAACCCTTACCCTTATCCTAACCTTAACCCTAAACCTTACACTTACCCTTACCCTAACCCTAACCCTAACCCATCCATTAACCCTAAACCTAACCCCAACCCTAACCCTAACACTAATCCTTACCCTAAGCCTAACCCTAAACCTAAACCTAACCCTAAACCTAACCCTGACCCTTATCCTAACCCTAACTCTAAACCTTAGACTTACCCTAACCTTAACCCTAACACTAACCATAACCCTTACCCTAACCCTAACACTAACCCTAACCCCTAACCATAACCCTAAACCTAACGCTCACCCTAACCCTTATCCTAACCCTAACCCTTACCCTAACCCTAACCCAAACTCTAACGTTTAGCCTTACCTTAACCCTAACTCAAACCGTAACCCTTACCCTAAACCTAACCCTAACTCTTACCCTAACCCTAACCCTAACCCCTAACCGTAACCTAACCCTAACTCTCACGCTAACCCTAAACTTCACCCTAAACCTTACCCTAACCCTAACCTTACCCTACCCCTAACCCTAACCCTAACTCCTACCCTAAACCTAACCCTAATCCTTACTCTTACCCTAACACTTAACCTACCCCTAACCCTAAACCTTTCCCTTACCCTAACCCTAAAACTAAACCTAACCCTCACCCTAACCCCTAACCCTAAGCCTAACTCTTTCTCTTACCCTAACCCTAACCCCAAACCTAACCCTAACCCTAAACCTGAACCTTACCCTTACCCTAAACCTAACCCTAACTCTAACCGTTACACGTAACCTAACCCTAAATCTAACCCTAACCCTAACCCTAACCCTTACCCTAACGCTAAACCTAACCCTAATCCTTACCCTAAACCTAACCCTAACCCTAACCCTAACCCTAATCCTTACACTCTCCCTAACCCTAACCCTAACTTTAAACCTAAACCTAACACTAACCCTAACCCTAACCCTTACCCTAAACCTAACACTAACCCTAAACCTAACACTAACCCTTACACTTACCCTAACCCTAAATCTAACCCTAACACTTACCCTAAACCTAAACCTAACCCTAATCCTTACCGTAACCGTAACCCTAACACTAACCCTAATCCTTACCCTCTCCCTAACCCTAACCCAAACCCTAACCCTAACATTTACCCTAAACCTAACCCTAAACCTGACCCTTACCCTTACCCAAACCCTAACCTTAAACCTAACCCTTAGCCTAACCCTAACCCTAACCCTAACCTCAACACTAACCCTAACACTAACCCTAACCCTAACCCTAACCCCAAACCTAACTCTAACGCTAAACCTTACCCTTATCCTAAACCTAACCCTAAACCTAACCCTGACCCCTAACCCTAACCCTAACCCTCACCCTTACCCTAACCCTAACCCAAAACTTAACCCTAACCCTAACACTAACCCTAACCCTAACCGTTACCCTAACCCTAACCCTGAAACTAAACCTAACCCTAACCCTTACCCTTACCCTAAGCCTAAACCTAACCCTAACTCTAACCCTTACTCTTACCCTAACCTTAACCCCTAACCTAACCCTAACCCTAACCCTAAACCTAACCGTTACCCTAACACTAATCCTTGCCCTAACCCTAAACCTAACCCTAACCCTAACCTTAACCCAAACCCTTAGACTTACCCTAACCCTAACCCTAACCCTAAACCTAACCCTAACCATAACCCCTACTCTTACCCTAACCCTAACCCTAATCCTAAACCAAACACCTTAGCCTAACCTTAACCCTAACCCTAACACTAACTTTTACCCTAAACCTAACCCTAACCATAACACTTACCCTAACCCTAACCCTAACCGCAACCCCTAAACCTAACCCTTACCCTAACCCTTAACCTAACCCTAACCTTTACCCTTACCCTAACCCTAACCCTAACCCAAACACTAACCCTAACCTTAACTCTAACCCTAAACCTAACCCTAACTCTTACCCTTATCCTAACCTTAACCCTAAACCTTACACTTACCCTTACCCTAACCCTAACCCTAACCTTAACCCTAAATCTAACCCTTATCTTAACCTAACACTAACCCTAACCCTAGCCCTTACCCTAACCCTAAATCTAACCCTTAGCCTAACCCTAACCCTAAGCCTAACCCTAACCCTTACTCTTACCCTAACCCTAACCCCAAACCAAACCCTAAACCTATACTGTACCTAACCCTAAACCTAACCCCAACCCTAACCCTAACACTAATCCTTACCCTAAGCCTAACACTAAACCTAACCCTAACCCTAACCCTAACCCTTACCCTAACCCTAACACTAACACTAACCCCTAACCGTAACCCTAACCCTAACGCTCACCCTAACCCTAATCCTAACCCTAACCCTTACCCTAACCCTAACCCAAACTCTAACGCTTAGCCTTACCTTAACCCTAACTATAACGGTAACCCTTACCCAAAACATAACCCTAACTCTTACCCTAACCCTAACATTAACCCTAACACCTAACCCTAACCCTAACCCTAACGCTCATGCTAACCCTAAATCTAACCCTAACCCTTACCCTAACCCTAACCCTAACCCTAACCCTTACCCTATCCCTAACCGTAACCCTAACCCCAACCCTAAACCTAACCCTAACCCTTACCCTTACCCTAAACCTAACCCTTAACCTACCCCTAACCCTAAACCGTTCCCTTACCCTAACCCTAAAACTAACCCTAACTCTAAGCCCTAACACTAAGCCTAACTCTTTCTCTTACCCTAACCCTAACCCTGAACCTTACCCTTACCCTAAACCTAACCCTAACGCTAACCCTTACACTTACCCTAATCCTAAATCTAACCCTACCCAAACCCTAACCCTTACCCTAATGCTAAACCTAACCCTAATGCTTACCCTAAACCTAACCCTAACCCTAACCCTAACCCTAATCCTTACCCTCTCCCTAACCCTAACCCTAAATTTAAACCTAAACCTAACACTAACCCTAACCCTAACCCTTACCCTAAACCTAACCCTAACCCTAACCCTAACCCTAACCCTAACCTAACCCTAATCCTTACCGTAACCGTAACCCTAAAACTAACCCTAATCCTTACCCTCTCCCTAACCCTAACCCTAACCCTAACATTTACCCTAAACCTAACCCTGACCCTGACCCTTACCCTTACCCTAACCCTAACCTTAAACCTAACCCTTAGCCTAACCCTAACCCTAAACCTAAACCTGACCCCTAACCCTAACCCTAACCCTCAACCTTACGCTAACCCTAACCCTAAACATAACCCTAACCCTAACACTAATCCTAACCCTAACCCTTACCCTAACCCTAACCCTGAAACTAAACCTAACCCTAACCCTTACCCTTACCCTAAGCCTAAACCTAAACCTAACCCTAACCCTAACCCTAACACTTACCCTGACCCTAAACTTAACCCTAACCCTAACCCTTACTCTTACCCTAACCTTAACCCCTAACCTAACCCTAACCCTAACCCTAACCCTAACCCTAACCGTTACCCTAACCCTAATCCTTGCCCTAACCCTAAACCTAACCCTAACCCTGACCTTAACCCAAACCCTTACCCTTACCCTAACCCTAACCCTAACCCTAAACCTAACCCTAACCCTAACCCCTACCCTTACCCTACCCCTAACCCTAACCCTAAACCAAACACCTTAGCCTAACCGTAACCCTAACACTAATTTTTACCCTAAACCTAACCCTAACCCTAACCCCAACCCCTAAACCTAAACCTTACCCTAACCCTTAACCTAACGCTAACCTTTACCCTTACCCTAACCCTAACCCTAACCCTAACACTAACCCTAACCTTAACTCTAACCCTAAACCTAACCCTAACCCTTACCCTTACCCTAACCTTAAACCTAAACCTTACACTTACCCTTACCCTAACCCTAAATCTAACCCTTATCTTAACCTAACCCTAACCCTAACCCTAGCCCTTACCCTAACCCTAAATCTAACCCTTAGCCTAACCCTAACCCTAAGCCTAACCCTAACCCTAACTCTTACCCTAACACTAACACTAACCCTAACACCTAACCCTAACCCTAACGCTCATGCTAACCCTAAACCTAACCCTAACCCTTACCCTAACCCTAACCCTAACCCTAACCCTAACCCTTACCCTACCCCTAACCGTAACCCTAACCCCAACCCTAAACCTAACAATAACCCTTACCCTTACCCTAAGCCTAACCCTTAACCTACACCTAACCCTAAACGTTTCCCTTACCCTAACCCTAAAACTAACCCTAACTCTAACCCTAACCCCTAACCCTAAGCCTAACTCTTTCTCTTACCCTGACCCTAACCCTGAACCTTACCCTTACCCTAAACCTAACCCTAACGCTAACCCTTACACTTACCCTAATCCTAAATCTAACCCTACCCAAACCCTAACCCTTACCCTAATGCTAAACCTAACCCTAATGCTTACCCTAAACCTAACCCTAACCCTAACCCTAACCCTAATCCTTACCCTCTCCCTAACCCTAACAATAAATTTAACCCTAAACCTAACACTAACCCTAACCCTAACCCTTACTATAAACCTAACACTAAGCCTAACCCTAACCCGAACCCTTACACTTACCCTAACCCTAAATCTAACCCTAAACTTTATCCTAACCCTAAACCTAACCCTAATCCTTACCGTAACCGTAACCCTAAAACTAACCCTAATCCTTACCCTCTCCCTAACCCTAACCCTAACCCTAACATTTACCCTAAACCTAACCCTGACCCTGACCCTTACCCTTACCCTAACCCTAACCTTAAACCTAACCCTTAGCCTAACCCTAACCCTAAACCTAAACCTGACCCCTAACCCTAACCCTAACCCTCAACCTTACGCTAACCCTAACCCTAAACATAACCCTAACCCTAACACTAATCCTAACCCTAACCCTTACCCTAACCCTAACCCTGAAACTAAACCTAACCCTAACCCTTACCCTTACCCTAAGCCTAAACCTAAACCTAACCCTAACCCTAACCCTAACACTTACCCTGACCCTAAACTTAACCCTAACCCTAACCCTTACTCTTACCCTAACCTTAACCCCTAACCTAACCCTAACCCTAACCCTAACCCTAACCCTAACCGTTACCCTAACCCTAATCCTTGCCCTAACCCTAAACCTAACCCTAACCCTGACCTTAACCCAAACCCTTACCCTTACCCTAACCCTAACCCTAACCCTAAACCTAACCCTAACCCTAACCCCTACCCTTACCCTACCCCTAACCCTAACCCTAAACCAAACACCTTAGCCTAACCGTAACCCTAACACTAATTTTTACCCTAAACCTAACCCTAACCCTAACCCCAACCCCTAAACCTAAACCTTACCCTAACCCTTAACCTAACGCTAACCTTTACCCTTACCCTAACCCTAACCCTAACCCTAACACTAACCCTAACCTTAACTCTAACCCTAAACCTAACCCTAACCCTTACCCTTACCCTAACCTTAAACCTAAACCTTACACTTACCCTTACCCTAACCCTAAATCTAACCCTTATCTTAACCTAACCCTAACCCTAACCCTAGCCCTTACCCTAACCCTAAATCTAACCCTTAGCCTAACCCTAACCCTAAGCCTAACCCTAACCCTAACTCTTACCCTAACACTAACACTAACCCTAACACCTAACCCTAACCCTAACACTCATGCTAACCCTAAACCTAACCCTAACCCTTACCCTAACCCTAACCCTAACCCTAACCCTAACCCTTACCCTACCCCTAACCGTAACCCTAACCCCAACCCTAAACCTAACAATAACCCTTACCCTTACCCTAAGCCTAACCCTTAACCTACACCTAACCCTAAACGTTTCCCTTACCCTAACCCTAAAACTAACCCTAACTCTAACCCTAACCCCTAACCCTAAGCCTAACTCTTTCTCTTACCCTGACCCTAACCCTGAACCTTACCCTTACCCTAAACCTAACCCTAACGCTAACCCTTACACTTACCCTAATCCTAAATCTAACCCTACCCAAACCCTAACCCTTACCCTAATGCTAAACCTAACCCTAATGCTTACCCTAAACCTAACCCTAACCCTAACCCTAACCCTAATCCTTACCCTCTCCCTAACCCTAACAATAAATTTAACCCTAAACCTAACACTAACCCTAACCCTAACCCTTACTATAAACCTAACACTAAGCCTAACCCTAACCCGAACCCTTACACTTACCCTAACCCTAAATCTAACCCTAAACTTTATCCTAACCCTAAACCTAACCCTAATCCTTACCGTAACCGTAACCCTAAAACTAACCCTAATCCTTACCCTCTCCCTAACCCTAACCCTAACCCTAACATTTACCCTAAACCTAACCCTGACCCTGACCCTTACCCTTACCCTAACCCTAACCTTAAACCTAACCCTGAGCCTAACCCTAACCCTAACCGTAACCTCAACACTAACCCTAACCCTAACCCTAACCCTAACCCTAACCCCAAACCTAACTCTAACGCTAAACCTTACCCTTATCCTAAACCTAACCCTAAACCTAACCCTGACCCCTAAACCTAACCCTAACCCTCACCCTTACGCTAACCCTAACCGTAAACATAACCCTAACCCTAACACTAACCCTAACCCTAACCCTTACCCTAACCCTAACCCTGAACCTAAACCTAACCCTAACCCTTACCCTTACCCTAAGCCTAAACCTAAACCTAACCCTAAACCTAACCCTAACTCTTACCCTGACCCTAAATCTAACCGTAACCCTAACCCTTACTGTTACCCTAACCTTAACCCCTAACCTAACCCTAACCCTAACCCTAACCCTAACCATTACCCTAACCCTAATCTTTGCCCTAACCCTAAACCTAACCCTAACCCTAACCTTAACCCAAACCCTTACCCTTACCCTAACCCTAACCCTAACCCTAAACCTAACCTTAACCCTAACCCCTACCCTTAACCTTACCCTAACCCTAACCCTAAACCAAACACCTTAGCCTAACTGTAACCCTAACCCTAACACTAACTTTTACCCTAAACCTAACCCTACCCGCATCCCCTAAACCTAACCCTTACCCTAACCCTTAACCTAAAACTAACCTTTACCCTTACCCTAACCCTAACCCTAACCCTAACACTAACCCAAACCTTAACTCTAACCCTAACCCTAACCCTAACCCTTACCCTTATCCTAACCTTAACCCTAAACCTTACACTTACCTTTACCCTAACCCTAACCCTAACCCTAACCCTAACCCTAAATCTAACCCTTATCTTAACCTAACCCTAACCCTAACCCTAGCCCTTAACCTAACCCTAAATCTAACACTTAGCCTAAACCTAACCCTAAGCCTAAACCTAACCCTTACTCTTACCCTAAACCTAACCTCAAACCAAACCCTAAATCTATACCGTACCCTTACCCTAAACCTAGATGTAACCCTACCCTTACCCTAAGCCCAAACCCTAACCCTAACCCTAACCCTTACCCTTACCCTAACACTAAACCTAAACCCAACCCTAACCCTAATACTAGTCCGTACCCTAAGCCTAACCCTAACTCTAATCCTAACCCTAACCCTAACCCTAACCCTAAACCTTACCCTTACATTAACCCTAAACCTTACCCCAACCCTAACCCTAACACTAATCCTTACCCTAAGCCTAACCCTAAACCTAAACCTAACCCTAACCCTAACCCTAACCCTTATCTTAACCCTAACTCTAACCCTTAGACTTACCCTAACCTTAACCCTAACCCTAACCCTAACCCTTACCCTAACCCTAACCCTAACCCTAACCCTTATCCTACCCCTAACCCTAACCCTAACCCCAACCCTAAACCTAAACCTAACCCTTACCCTAACCCTAATCCTTAACCTACCCATAACCCTAAACCTTTCCCTTACCCTAACCCTAAAACTAACCCTAACCCTAACCCCTAACCCTAAGCCTCTTTCTCTTACCCTAACCCTAACCCTGAACCTTACCCTTACCCTAAACCTAAACCTAACGCTAACCCTTACACTTACCCTAACCCAAAATCTAACCCTAACCCTAACCCTAACCCTTACCCTAACGATAAACCTAACCCTAATCCTTACCCTAAACCTAACCCTAACCCTAACCCTAACCCTAATCCTTACCCTCTCCCTAACCCTAACCCTAACTTTAACCCTAAACCTAACACTAACCCTAACCCTAACCCTTACCCTAAACCTAACACTAACCCTAACCCTAACCCTAACCCTTACACTTACCCTAACCCTAAATCTAACCCTAACCCTTACCCTAACCCTAAACCTAACCCTAATCCTTATCATAACCGTAACCCTAACACTAACCCTAATCCTTACCCTCTCCCTAACCCTAACCCTAACCCTAACGCTAACATTTACCCTAAACCTAACCATAACCCTGACCCTTACCCTTACCCTAACCCTAACCTTAAACCTAACCCTTAGCCTAACCCTAACCCTAACCCTAACCCTAACCTAACCCTAACCCTAACCCTAGCCCTTACCCTAATCCTAAACCTTTCCCTTACCCTAACCCTAAAAGTAACCCTAACCCTAACCCTAACCCCTAACCCTAAGCCTAACTCTTTCTCTTACCCTAACCCTAACCCCAAACCTAACCCTAACCCTAACCCTGAACCTTACCCTTACCCTAAACCAAACCCTAACGCTAACCCTTACACTTACCCTAACCCTAAATCTAACCCTAACCCTAACCCTAACCCTTACCCTAACGCTAAACCTAACCCTAATCCTTACCCTAAAGCTAACCCTAACGCTAACCCTAACCCTAATCCTTACCCTCTCCCTAACCCTAACCCTAACTTTAACCCTAAACCTAACACTAACCCTAACCCTAACCCTAACCCTAACACTTACCCTAAACCTAACACTAACCCTAACCCTAACCCTAACCCTTACACTTACCCTAACCCTAAATCTAACCCTAACCCTTACCCTAACACTAAATCTAACCCTAATCCTTACCGTAACCGTAACCCTAACACTAACATTAATCCTTACCCTCTCCCTAACACTAACCCTAACCCTAACCCTAACATTTACCCTAAACCTAACCCTAACCCTGACACTTACTCTTACCCTAACTCTAACCTTAAACCTAACCCTTAGCCTAACCCTAACCCTAACGCTAACCTCAACACTAACCCTAACCCTAACCATAACCCTAACCCTAACCCCAAACCTAACTAACGCTAAACCTTACCCTTATCCTAAACCTAACCCTAAACTTAACCCTGACCCCTAACCCTAACCCTAACCCTCACCGTTACCCTAACCCTAACCCTAAACTTAACCCTATCCCTAACACTAACCCTAACCCTAACCCTTACCCTAACCCTAACCCTGAAACTAAACCTAACCCTAACACTTACCCTTACCCTAAGCCTAAACCTAAACCTAACCCTAACACTAACCCTAACCCTAACTCTTACCCTGACCCTAAACCTAACTCTAACCCTAACCCTTACCCTTACCCTAAACCCAACCCTAAACCTAAACCTTATTCTTACCCTAACACTAACCCTAACATTAATTCTAACCCTAACCCTAACCCTAACCCTTACACTAACCCTAACCCTAACCTTAATCCTTACCCTAACTCTAACCCTAACCCTAACCCTTACCCTAACCCTAACCCTGAGCCTAAACCTAAACATAACCCTTACCCTTACACTAAACCTAACACTAAACCTAACCCTAACCCTCATCCGAAACATAACCCTTACCCTAACCCTAACCTTAACCCTAACCCTAACCATAACCCTAACCCTTACCCTAACCCTAACCCTATCCCTAACCCTACACTAACCCCATCCTAACCTTTACCCTTACTGTAACCCTAACCCTAACCCTAACCCTAACCCTAACCCTTACCCTTACACTAAACCTAACCCTAACCCTACCTCTAACCCTAACCCTAAATCTAACCGGAAGCCTTACCCTAACCCTAACCCTAACCCTTAGCCTAACCCTAACCCTAACCCTAACCTCAACACTAACCCTAACCCTAACCCTAACCCTAACCCCAAACCTAACTCTAACGCTAAACCTTACCCTTATCCTAAACCTAACCCTAACCCTAACCCTGACCCCTAACCCTAACCCTAACCCTCACCCTTACCCTAACCCTAACCCTGAACTTAACCCTAAACCTAACACTAAACCTAACCCTAACCCTTACCCTAATCCTAACCCTGAACCTAAACCTAACCCTAACCCTTAACCTTACCCTAAGCCTAAACCTAAACCTAATCCTAACCATAACCCTAACTCTTAACCTAACCCTAAACCTAACCCTAACCCTAACCCTTACCCTTACCCTAAACCTAACCCTAAACCTAAACCTTATTCTAACCCTAATCCTAACCCTAACATTAATTCTAAGCCTAACCCTAACCCTAAACCTTACCCTAACCCTAACCCTGAGCCTAATCCTAACCATAATCCTTACCCTTACCCAAACCATAACCCCAAAACTAACCCTAACCCTGACCAGAAACCTAAACCTTACCCTAACCCTAAACTTAACCCTAATCCTAACCCTAACCCTAACCCTTACCCTTACATTAACCCTAACCCTAACCCTAACTCTAACCCCTAACCCAAACCCAAACCTTAAACATAACAGTTACCCTTACCCTAAACCTAAATCTAACCCTTACTGTTACCCTAACCCTAAGCCTAACCTTAATGCTAACCCTAACCCTTAACCGAAACCTAATCCTTACCCTAACAATAACCCTAACCCAAAACCTCACACTTACCCTTAACCTAACCCTAACCCTAACCTTAACCCTAACCCTAACCATAACCCTAACCCTTACCCTTACCCTAACCCTAACCCTAACTCTAACCTTAACCCCAAACCTAACCCTAACCCTAACCCTAACCCTAACCTAACCCTTACCCTAATCCTAACCCTAACCCTAACCACTAACCCTAACCCTAACCCTAACCCTTAGCCTAACCCTAACCCTAACCCTAACCTCAACACTAACCCTAACCCTAACACTAACCCTAACCCCAAACCTAACTCTAACGCAAAATTTTACCCTTATCCTAAACCTAACCCTAACACTAACCCTGACCCCTAACCCTAACCCTAACCCTCACCCTTACCCTAACCCTAACCCTGAACTTAACCCTAAACCTAACACTAACCCGAACCCTAACCCTTACCCTAACCCTAACCCTGAACCTAAACCTAACCCTAACCCTTACCCTTACCCTAAGCCTAAACCTAAACCTAACCCTAACCCTAACCCTAACTCTTACCATAACCCTAAACCTAACCCTAACCCTTACCCTTACCCTAAGCCTAAACCTAAACCTAACCCTAACCATAACCATAACTCTTACCCTAATCCTAAACCTAACACTAACACTAACCCTTACCCTTACCCTAAACCTAACCCTAAGCCTAAACCTTATGCTAACCCTAATCCTAACCCTAACATTAATTCTAACCCTAACCCTAACCCTAAACCTTACCCTAACCCTAACCCTGAGCCTAATCCTAACCATAATCCTTACCCTTACCCTAACCCTAACCCTAACCCTCACCCGAAACCTAACCCTTACCCTAACCCTAACCTTAACCCTAACCCTAATCATAACCCTAACCCATACCCTAACCCTACACTAACCCTATCCTAAACTTTACCTTACTCTAACGCTAACCCTAACCCTAACCCTTACCCTTACACTAACCCAAACAATAACCCTAACTCTAACCCCTAAACCTAACCCTAATCCTAACCTCAACACTAACCCTATCCCTAACCCTAACCATAACCCCAAACCTAACTCTAACGCTAAACCTTACCCTTATCATAAACCTAACCCTAAACCTAACCCTGACCCCTAACCCTAACCCTAACCCTCACCCTTACCCTAACACTAACCCTAAACTTAACCCTAAACATAACACTAACCCTAACCCTAACCCTTACCCTATCCCTAACCGTGAAACTAAACCTAACCCTAATCCTTACCCTTACTCTAAGCCTAAACTTAAACCTAACCCGAACCTTAACCCTAACTCTTACCCTGATCCTAAATCTAACCCTAAACCTAACCCTTACCCTTACCCTAAACCTAACCCTAAACCTAAACCTTATTCTTACCCTAACCCTAACCCTAACATTAATTCTAACCCTAACCCTAACCCTAACCCTTACCCTAACCCTAACCCTAACCCTAACCTAACCCTTACTCTAATCCTAACACTAACCCTAACCACTAACCCTAACCCTTACCCTAACCCTTACCCTTAACCTAACCCTAACCCTACCTCTAACCCTAACCCTAAATGTAACCGGAAGACTTACCCTAACCCTAACCCTAACCCTTAGCCTAACCCTAACCCTAACCCTAACCTCAACACTAACCCTAACCCTAACCCTAACCCTAACCCCAAACCTAACTCTAACGCTAAACCTTACCCTGACCCCTAACCCTAACCCTAGCCCTAACCCTGAACTTAACCCTAAACCTAACATTAGCCCTAACCCTTATCCTAACCCTATCCCTAACCCTACACTAACCCTATCCTAAACTTTACCCTTACTCTAACCCTAACCCTAACCCTAACCCTTACCCTTACACTAACCCTAACCCTAACCCTAACTCTAACCCCTAACCCTAACCCTAACCTTAAACATAACACTTACCCTAACCCTAACCCTAAATCTAACCCTTACCCTTACCCTAACCCAAAGCCTAACCTTAATGCTAACCCTAACCCTAAACCGAAACCTCATCCTTACCCTAACCCTAAGCCTAACCTTAATGCTAACCCTAACCCTAAACCGAAACCTAATCCTTACCCTAACCCTAACCTAACCCCTACCCTAACCCTAACCCTAACCCTAACCCTAACCTAACCCTTACCCTAATCCTAACCAAAACCCTAACCACTAACACTAACCATTACCCTAACCCTTACCCTTAACCTAACCCTAATCCTACACCTAACCCTAACCCTAAATCTAACCGGATGCCTTACCCTAACCCTAACCCTTACCCTTAGCCTAACCCTAACCCTAACCCTAACCTCAACACTAACCCTAACCCTAACCCTAACCCTAACCCCAAAACTAACTCTAACGCTAAACCTTACCCTTATCCTAAACCTAACCCTAACCCTAACCCTGACCCCTAACCCTACCCTAACCCTCACCCTTACCATAACCCTCACCCTAAACTTAACCCTAAACCTAACACTAAACCTAACCCTAACCCTTACCCTAACCCTAACCCTGAACCTAAACCTAACCCTAACCCTTACCCTTACCCTAAGCCTAAACCTAAACCTAACCCTAACCCTAACCCTAACTCTTACCCTAACCCTTAACCTAACCCTAACCCTAACCCTTACCCTAACACTAAACATGAGCCTAATCCTAACCATAATCCTGACCCTTACCCTAAACCTAAACCTAACCCTAACCCTCACCCGAAACCTAACCCTTACCCTAAACCTAACCTTAACCCTAACCCTAACCATAACCCTAACCCTTACCCTAACTCTATCCCTAACCATACAATAACCCTATCCTAAACTTTTCCCTTACTCTAACCGTAACCCTAAACCTAACCCTAACCTTTACACTTACACTAACCCTAACCCTAACCCTAACTCTAACCCCTAACCCTAACCCTAAACTTAAACATAACACTTACCCTAACTCTAACACTAAATCTAACCCTTACCCTTACCCTAACCCTAAGCCTAAACTTAATGCTAACCCTAACCCTAAACCGAAACCTAATCCTTACCCTAACCCTAACCCTAACCCTAAACCTAACCCTTACCCTTACCCTAACCCTAACCCTAAACTTAATGCTAACCCTAAGCATAACCCTAACCCTTACCCTAACCCTAACCCTAATCCTTGCCCTAACCCTAACCCTAACCCTAAACCTAACCCTAACCCTTTTCCTAAACCTAACCTTAACCCTAAATCTAACCCTAACCCTAACCCTAAACCTGACCCTTACCCTTACTCTAAACTTAACCCTAAACCTAAACCGAACCCTAAGCCTTACCACTAACCCTAATCTTTAACCTTACCCTAAACCTAACCCTAACCTTTACCCTTACCCTAACCCTAACCCTAACTCTAATCTAACCATAACCCTAATCCTAACCCTTACCCTCACCCTAACCCTAACGCTAACCTTAACCCCTAACCCCAACCCTTACCCTAACCCTCACCCTTACCCTAACCCTAACCCTAATCCTTACGCTAACCCTAACCCTAAAGCTAACCCTAACCCTTTCCCTAACCCTAACCTTAACCCTAAACGTAACACTAACGCTAACACTAACCCTAACCCTAACCCTCACACTTACCCATACTCTAAACCTAACCTTAAACGTAACCGTAACCCTAAACCTAACCCCTAACCCTAACTCTTACCCTTCTCCTATCCCTAACACTAACCCTAACCCTAACAGTTACCCTAACCCTAAACCTAATCCTAAACCTAACCCTAACCCTTACCCTAACCCCAACCCTTACCCTAACCCTAACCCTAACCCTAACCCCAACCCTAACAATTACCTTACCCTAACTGTAACCCTAACTCTTACCCTAAACCTAACCCTAAGCCTAACCCTAACCGCTAATCCTAACCCTAACCCTAAACCAAACCCTAACCCCTAATCCTAACACTTACACTTACGCTGTCCCTAACCCTAACCCTAACCCTAAAACTTACCCTAACCCTATCCTTACCCTTACCCTAACCCTAACCCTAACTCTAACACTAAACCTAACCCTTACCCTAACCCTTACACTCACCCTAACCCTAACCCTAAACCTAACAACTAACCCTAATCCTTACCCTAACCCTAACCCTAAACCTAACCTTAACCCTAAAGCTAAACCTAACCCTTACCCTTACCTTAACCCTAAACCTAACACTAACCCTAAACCTAAACCTTAACCTTACTCTAACCCTTAATGGTAACCCTAACCCTAACCCTTACCCTAACCCTAACCCTAACAATAATCCATACCCTAACCCTAACCCTTACCCTTTCCCTAACCCTAACCCTAACCTTAACCCTAACCCTAACCCTAACCTTAACCCTTACACTAACCTTAACCCTAATCCTACACCTAAACCTAACCCTAATCCTAACCCTAAACCTAAACCTAACCCTAACCCTTACTGTTACCCTAACCCTAACCCTAACCTAACACTTACCCTTACACTAACCCTAACCCTAACCGTACCCCTTACCCTAACCCTAACCCTAACACTAAACCCTAACCCTACCCTAACCCTAACCCTAACCCTTACCCAAACCCTAACCCTTACCCTAACCCTAACCCTAACCCTTAGCCTAACCCTAATCCTAACCCTAACATTAACCCTAACCCTAACACTAACCCTAAACCTTACCCTTACCCTAACCCTAACCCTAACCCTAACCCTTACCCTTACCCTAACACTAACCCTAACCTTAATGCTAACCTAACCCTAACCCTAAACCTAACCCTAACCCTAACAGTTACCTTTACCCTAAGCCAAACCCTAAACTGAAACGTAACCCTAATCCTAACCCTAACCCTAAACCTAACCCTTACCCTAACCCTAACCCTAACCCTATCCCTTACCCTTACCCTAACCCTAACACTAACCCTAACCCTAACCTTAACCCTTACCCTTACCCTAACCCTAAACCTAACCCAAACCCTAACCCTAATCCTAACACTTACCCTTACCCTAACCCTTACCCTAACCCTTACCCTTACCCTAACCCTAACCGTAACCCTAACCCTTACCGTAACCCTAACCCTAAACCTAACCCTTACACTAACCCTAACCATAACCCTAACCCTAACCCTTACACAAACCCTAACCCTAACCCTAATCCCTATACCTAACCCTTACCCTAAACCTAACGCTAACCCCTAAACCTAACCCTTACCCTAACCCTAACCCTAACCCTAACCCTTACCTTAATGCTAACCCTAACTCTAACACTAACCCTAACACAAACCCTAACCCTTACCCTAACCCTAACCCTAACCCTTAGCCTAACCCTAACCCTAACCCTAACCTTAACCCTAACCCTAACACTAACCCCAAACCTTACCCTTACCCTAACCCTCTCCCTAACCCTAACATTAACCCTAGCCTTAAACCTAACCCTAACATTAACCCTTACCTTAACCCTAACCCTAACACTTCCCCTTACCCTAACCCTAACCCTAAACCTAACCCTAACATTAATCCTAAGCCTTACACTTACTCTAACCCTAACCCTAACCCTAAACCTTACCCTTACCCTAACACTAACCCTAAACCTAACACTAACCCTAACACTAACCCTAACCCTAACCCTAACCTTTACCCTTACCCTAACCCAAACACTAACCCTAACCCTAATTCTAACAGTTACCCTTACCCTAACCCTAACCCTAACCCTAACCTTTCCCTAACCCTAAAACTTACCCTAACCCTAACCCCAAACCTATGCCTAACCCTATCCCTTACCCTAACCCTAACCCTAACCCTAACCCTTACCCTAACCCTAATCCTAACCCTAAGCCATAAACCTAACCCATACCCTAACGCTCACCCTAACCCTAACCCTATCCCTAACCCTTACCCTAAACGTAACCCGAACCGTAACCCTTACCCATACCCTCACCCTAACCCGAACCCCAACCCTAAACCTAATCCTAACCCTTACTCTTACCCTAACCTTAACCCCTAACCTAACCCTAACCCTAACCCTAAACCTTACCCTAACCGTAATCCTTGCCCTAACCTTAAACCTAACCCTAACCCTAACCTTAACCCAAACGCTTCCCCTTACCCTAACCCTAACCCTAACCCTAACCCTAATCCTAACATTAATCCTAAGCCTTACCCTTACCCTAAACCTAACCCTTACCCTTACCTTAACATTAACCCTAAACCAAACACTAACCCTAAACCTAACACTAACCCTGACCCTAACCCTAACCCTTACCCTTACCCTAACCCTAACACTAACCCTAACCCTAACCCTGACCCTAATCCTAACAGTTACCCTTACCCTAACCTAACCCTAATCCTAACCCTTACCCTAACCCTAACCCTTACCCTAACCCTAAACTTAAAACCTATCCCTAACCCTAACCCTAACCCTTAACCTAACCCTAACACTAACCCTAACCTTAACTCTACCCCTAACCCTAACCCTTACCCTTATCCTATCCTTAACCCTAAACCTTACACTTACCCTTACCCTTACCCTAACCCTAACCCTAATCCTAACCATAAATCTAACCCTTAGCCTTAACCTAACCTTAACCCTAACCTTAGCCCTTACCCTAACCATAAATCTAACCCTTACGCTAACCCTAACCCTAACCCCTAACCCTAACCCTAACCCTAACCCTAACACTAAACCTAACCCTAACCCTAACGCTTACCTTTACCCTAAGCCTAACCCTAAATCTAAACCCAACCCTAATCCTAACCCTAACCCTAACCCTAAACCTAAACTTAACCCTAACCCTAAACCTAACCCTTACCCTTACCCTTACCCTAACCCTAACCCTAAACCTAACCCTAACTCTAAAACTAATCCTTACCCTCACCCTAACCCTAACCCTAACCCTAACCCTAACCTTAACCCTTAACCTTATACTAACCCTAAACCTGACCCAAACCCTAAGCCTAATCCTAACACATACCCTTACACTAACCCTAACCCTAACACTTACCCTTACCCTAACCCTAACCCTAACCTTAACCCCAACCCTAAACCTAAACCTAACCCTAACGCTAACCCTTACCCTTACCCTAAACCTAACGCTAACCCTAACCCTAACCCTACCACTTACCCTTTCCCTAACCCTAACCCTAACCCTAACCCTTACCCTAACCCTAACCCTAACCCTTACCCTAACCCTAACCCTAACCCTTACCCTTACCCTAACCCTAACCCTAACTCTAACCATAACACTAACCCAAAACCTAACCCTCACCCTAACCCTTACCCTAACCCTTAGCCTAACCCTCACACTAACCATAACCTTAACCCTAACCCTAACCCTAACCCTTACCCTTACCCTAACCCTAACCCTAACCCTAACACTAACCCTAAACTTAACCCTAACCCTAACTCTAACCCTTACCCTAACCCTAAACCTAACACTAATCCTAACATTAATCCTAACCCCTACCCTTACCCTAAACCTAACCCTAACCCTAACCCTAACCCTAATCCTTACCCTCTCCCTAACCCTAACCCTAACTTTAACCCTAAACCTAACACTAACCCTAACCCTAACCCTAACCCTTACACTTACCCTAACCTTAAATCTAACTCTAACCCTTACCCTAACCCTAAACCTAACCCTAATCCTTACCTTAACCGTAACCCTAACACTAACCCTAATCCTTACCCTCTCCCTAACCCTAACCCTAACCCTAACTCTGACCCTTACCCTTACCCTAACCCTAACCTTAAACCTAACCCTTAGCCTAACCCTAAACCTAACCCTGACCTCAACACTAACCCTAACCCTAACCCTAAACCTAACACTAACCCCAAACCTAACTCCAACGCTAAACCTTACCCTTATCCTAAACCTAACCCTAAACCTAACCCTGACCCCTAACCCTAACCCTAACCCTCACCCTTACCCTAACACTAACCCTAAACTTAACCCTAAACCTAACACTACCCCTAACCCTAACCCTTACCCTAACCCTAACCCTGAACCTAAACCTAACCCTAACCCTTACCCTTACCCTAAGCCTAAACCTAAACCTAACCCTAACCCTAACCCTAACTCTTACCCTGACCCTAAACCTAACCCTAACCCTAACCCTAACCCTAACCCTTACCCTTACCCTAACACTAACCCTAACCTTAATGCTAACCTAACCCTAACCCTAAACCTAACCCTAACCCTAACAGTTACCTTTACCCTAAGCCAAACCCTAAACTGAAACGTAACCCTAATCCTAACCCTAACCCTAAACCTAACCCTTACCCTAACCCTAACCCTAACCCTATCCCTTACCCTTACCCTAACCCTAACACTAACCCTAACCCTAACCTTAACCCTTACCCTTACCCTAACCCTAAACCTAACCCAAACCCTAACCCTAATCCTAACACTTACCCTTACCCTAACCCTTACCCTAACCCTTACCCTTACCCTAACCCTAACCGTAACCCTAACCCTTACCGTAACCCTAACCCTAAACCTAACCCTTACACTAACCCTAACCATAACCCTAACCCTAACCCTTACACAAACCCTAACCCTAACCCTAATCCCTATACCTAACCCTTACCCTAAACCTAACGCTAACCCCTAAACCTAACCCTTACCCTAACCCTAACCCTAACCCTAACCCTTACCTTAATGCTAACCCTAACTCTAACACTAACCCTAACACAAACCCTAACCCTTACCCTAACCCTAACCCTAACCCTTAGCCTAACCCTAACCCTAACCCTAACCTTAACCCTAACCCTAACACTAACCCCAAACCTTACTCTTACCCTAACCCTCTCCCTAACCCTAACATTAACCCTAGCCTTAAACCTAACCCTAACATTAACCCTTACCTTAACCCTAACCCTAACACTTCCCCTTACCCTAACCCTAACCCTAAACCTAACCCTAACATTAATCCTAAGCCTTACACTTACTCTAACCCTAACCCTAACCCTAAACCTTACCCTTACCCTAACACTAACCCTAAACCTAACACTAACCCTAACACTAACCCTAACCCTAACCCTAAGCTTTACCCTTACCCTAACCCTAACACTAACCCTAACCCTAATTCTAACAGTTACCCTTACCCTAACCCTAACCCTAACCCTAACCTTTCCCTAACCCTAAAACTTACCCTAACCCTAACCCCAAACCTATGCCTAACCCTATCCCTTACCCTAACCCTAACCCTAACCCTAACCCTAACCCTTACCCTAACCCTAATCCTAACCCTAAGCCATAAACCTAACCCATACCCTAACGCTCACCCTAACCCTAACCCTATCCCTAACCCTTACCCTAAACGTAACCCGAACCGTAACCCTTACCCATACCCTCACCCTAACCCGAACCCCAACCCTAAACCTAATCCTAACCCTTACTCTTACCCTAACCTTAACCCCTAAACTAACCCTAACCCTAATCCTAAACCTTACCCTAACCGTAATCCTTGCCCTAACCTTAAACCTAACCCTAACCCTAACCTTAACCCAAACGCTTCCCCTTACCCTAACCCTAACCCTAACCCTAAACCTAACCCTAACCCTAACCCTTACACTTACCCTAACCCTAACTCTAACCCTAAACCAAACACCTTAGCCTAACCATAACCCTAACCCTAACACTAACTTTTACCCTAAACCTAACCCTAAACCTAACACTTACTCTAACCCTAACCCTAACCCCAACCCCTAAACCTAACCCTTACCCTAACCCTTAACGTAACCCTAACCTTTACCCTTACCCTAACCCTAAACCTAACCCAAACACTAACCCTAACCTTAACTCTAACCCTAAACCTAACCCTAACCCTTACCCTTATCCTAACCTTAACCCTAAACCTTACACTTACCCTTACCCTAACCCTAACCCTAAATCTAACCCTTATCTTAACCTAACACTAACCCTAAACCTAGCCCTTACCCTAACCCTAAATCTAACCCTTAGCCTAACCCTAACCCTAACCCTAACCCTAACCCTTACTCTTACCCTAACCCTAACCCCAAACCAAACCCTAAACCTATACCGTACCCTTACCCTAAACCTAAATCTAACCCTAACCCTCACCCTAAGCCCTAACCCTAACCCTAACCCTTACCCTTATCCTAACCTTAACCCTAAACCCAACCCTAACCCTAACACTAGTCCGTACCCTAAGCCTAACCCTAACCATAATCCTAAACCTAACCCTAACCCTAACCCTAATCCTAACCCTAACCATTACCCATACATTAAACCTAAACCTAACCCCAACCCTAACCCTAACACTAATCTTTACCCTAAGAATAACCCTAAACCTAATCCTAAACCTAACCCTAACCCTAAACTTAACCCTAACCCTAATCCTAAACCTTACCCTTACCCTAACCCTAAACCTAACCCTTATCCTAAGTCTAACCCTAACCCTAACCCTAACCCTAACCATTACCCTAACCCCAACCCTAATCCTAACCCTAACCTTAATGCTAACCCTAAACCTAATTCTAACCCTAACCCTTACCCTAACCCTAAACTTTACCCTAACCCTAACCCTAACCCTCACCCCAACCCTTACCCTAAACCTAACCTTAACCCTTAGCGTAACCCTAACACTAACCAAAACCTTAACCCTAACCCTAACCTTAACCCTAAACCTTACTCTTACCCTAACCCTAACCCTAACCCTAACACTAACACTAAACTTAACCCTAACCTTAACTCTAACCCTTACCCTAACCCTAACCCTAACCCTAATCCTAACATTAATCCTAAGCCTTACCCTTACCCTAAACCTAACCCTTACCCTTACCTTAACATTAACCATAAACCAAACACTAACCCTAAACCTAACACTAACCCTGACCCTAACCCTAACCCTTACCCTTACCCTAACCCTAACACTAACCCTAACCCTAACCCTGACCCTAATCCTAACAGTTACCCTTACCCTAACCTAACCCTAATCCTAACCCTTACCCTAAACCTAACCCTTACCCTAACCCTAAACTTAAAACCTATCCCTAACCCTAAACCTAACCCTTAACCTAACCCTAACACTAACCCTAACCTTAACTCTAACCCTAACCCTAACCCTTACCCTTATCCTATCCTTAACCCTAAACCTTACACTTACCCTTACCCTTACCCTAACCCTAACCCTAATCCTAACCATAAATCTAACCCTTAGCCTTAACCTAACCTTAACCCTAACCTTAGCCCTTACCCTAACCATAAATCTAACCCTTACGCTAACCCTAACCCTAACCCCTAACCCTAACCCTAACCCTAACCCTAACACTAAACCTAACCCTAACCCTAACCCTTACCTTTACCCTAAGCCTAACCCTAAATCTAAACCCAACCCTAATCCTAACCCTAACCCTAACCCTAAACCTAAACTTAACCCTAACCCTAAACCTAACCCTTACCCTTACCCTTACCCTAACCCTAAACCTAACCCTAACTCTAAAACTAATCCTTACCCTCACCCTAACCCTAACCCTAACCCTAACCCTAACCCTAACCTTAACCCTTAACCTTATACTAACCCTAAACCTGACCCAAACCCTAAGCCTAATCCTAACACATACCCTTACACTAACCCTAACCCTAACACTTACCCTTACCCTAACCCTAACCCTAACCTTAACCCCAACCCTAAACCTAAACCTAACCCTAACGCTAACCCTTACCCTTACCCTAAACCTAACGCTAACCCTAACCCTAACCCTACCACTTACCCTTTCCCTAACCCTAACCCTAACCCTAACCCTTACCCTAACCCTAACCCTAACCCTTACCCTAACCCTAACCCTAACCCTTACCCTTACCCTAACCCTAACCCTAACTCTAACCATAACACTAACCCAAAACCTAACCCTCACCCTAACCCTTACCCTAACCCTTAGCCTAACCCTCACACTAACCATAACCTTAACCCTAACCCTAACCCTAACCCTTACCCTTACCCTAACCCTAACCCTAACCCTAACACTAACCCTAAACTTAACCCTAACCCTAACTCTAACCCTTACCCTAACCCTAAACCTAACCCTAATCCTAACATTAATCCTAACCCCTACCCTTACCCTAAACCTAACCCTAACCCTAACCCTAACCCTAATCCTTACCCTCTCCCTAACCCTAACCCTAACTTTAACCCTAAACCTAACACTAACCCTAACCCTAACCCTAACCCTTACACTTACCCTAACCTTAAATCTAACTCTAACCCTTACCCTAACCCTAAACCTAACCCTAATCCTTACCTTAACCGTAACCCTAACACTAACCCTAATCCTTACCCTCTCCCTAACCCTAACCCTAACCCTAACACTGACCCTTACCCTTACCCTAACCCTAACCTTAAACCTAACCCTTAGCCTAACCCTAACCCTAACCCTGACCTCAACACTAACCCTAACCCTAACCCTAAACCTAACACTAACCCCAAACCTAACTCCAACGCTAAACCTTACCCTTATCCTAAACCTAACCCTAAACCTAACCCTGACCCCTAACCCTAACCCTAACCCTCACCCTTACCCTTACACTAACCCTAAACTTAACCCTAAACCTAACACTACCCCTAACCCTAACCCTTACCCTAACCCTAACACTAACCCTAAACTTAACCCTAAACCTAACACTACCCCTAACCCTAACCCTTACCCTAACCCTAACACTGAACCTAAACCTAACCCTAACCCTCACCCTTACCCTAACACTAACCCTAAACTTAACCCTAAACCTAACACTACCCCTAACCCTAACCCTTACCCTAACCCTAACACTAACCCTAAACTTAACCCTAAACCTAACACTACCCCTAACCCTAACCCTTACCCTAACCCTAACAATGAACCTAAACCTAACCCTAACCCTTACCCTTACCCTAAGCCTAAACCTAAACCTAACCCTAACCCTAACCCTAACTCTTACCCTGACCCTAAACCTAACCCTAACCCTAACCCTTACCGTTACCCTAAACCTAACCCTAAACCTAAACCTTATTCTTACCCTAACCCTAACCCTAACATTAATTCTAACCCTAACCCTTACCCTAACCCTTACCTAACCCTAAGCCTAACCTTAATCCTTACCCTAACTCTAACCCTAACTCTAACCCTTACCCTAACCCTAACCCTGAGCCTAAACCTAAACATAACCCTTACCATTACACTAAACCTAACACTAAACCTAAACCTAACCCTCACCAAACCTAACCCTAACCCTAACCCTAAACTTAACCCTAACCCTAACCATAACCCTAACCCTTACCCTAACCCTAACCCTATCCCTAACCCTACCCTAACCCTATCCTAACCTTTACCATTACTCTAACCCTAATCCTAACCCTAACCCTAACCCTTACCCTTACACTAAACCTAACCCTAACCCTAACTCTAACCCCTAACCCTAACCCTAACTTTAAACATAACACTTACCCTAAACCTGACCCTAAATCTAACCCTTACCCTTACCCTAACCCTAAGCCTAACCTTAATGCTAACCCTAACCCTAAACCGAAACCTAATCCTTACCCTAACACTAACCCTAAACCTAAACCTAACCCTTACACTTACCCTAACCCTAACCCTAACCTTAACCCTAACCCTAACCCCAAACCTAACCCTAACACTAACCCTAACCCTAACCTAACCCTTACCCTAATCCTAACCCTAACCCTAACCAAAAACCCTAACCCTTACCCTAACCCTTACCCTTAACCTAACCCTAATCCTACCTCTAAACCTAACCCTAAATCTAACCGGAAGCCTTACCCTTAGCCTAAACCTAACCCTAACACTAAACTCAACACTAACCCTAACCCTAACCCTAACCCCAAAACTAACTCTAACGCTAAAACTTACCCTTATCCTAAACCTAACCCTAACCCTAACCCTGACCCCTAAACCTAACCCTAACCCTCACCCTTACACTAAGCCTAACCCTGAACTTAACCCTATACCTAACACTAACCCTAACCCTAACCCTTACCCTAACCCTAACCCTGAAACTAAACCTAACCCTAACCCTT